>JASAND010007968.1:0-66396 GCA_030248195.1 Trissonchulus latispiculum | reverse complement strand
TTCGAGAAAAGTGGTACACATGGCATGCAAAGGACTAAGGTCCTTGTAAGGCACGCCCCCGAATGAAACATTGAAGCTGAGGTTCAAAGTTGGACAGATGGTTTTTAAAAGCATCCATAGACGAACAGGTGACTATGTGCTCAGGCAGGTAATTCCAAATATTTGCAATTCTATAAAAGAATGAGTTTCGGTCTAACTGACAGGCTATTTTGTCCCCTAGTACCAGCGTCAGACATATAAGTAAAGCAGTCAAAGATTTCTCGTCTTTGCACAAACTACAATAGTGCATGCTTGTGTATCTTTATGAAGTTCTAGCTTGTGTTAAGTTTACGCAAATAATATCCTCCGTATAGCTTTTTTCTAGGTTTGGGTGGAACCTGTGTGAATGTGGGATGTATTCCTAAAAAACTGATGCATCAGTCAGCACTGCTTGGTACTGCTTTAATGGATTCTGGCAAATACGGTTGGCCAGAGCATGCCGATTCTCGTAAGAATTTCTTTGGAATTTTTGAATCAAAGAGTTTCCATATTGTTTCTAAACTTGCTTGAAATATTGCCTGGGACAGTCGTTATTTACATGCCTGTCCGAGAGCGAATGTTCGGTGTTATGAAGAAGTTCATGTTTAGTGTTATTGAGAAGTTCGATGGAATGTTTGGGTTTGTAAACCAAATCTATAAAGCTGAGCTTAATCACTGCAAGCTAGCGATAATATTTCGAGTTCCTTTTTCAACACTCAAATGAATTGAATTTTACTTGCACTTGAGGAGCCTGTTGAAATGCGAGTGTCTCAACATTATTGGATCGGCTTCAGTGTTTATTCACAATGATATCTGGGTCTTTGCTGTCATGGGGCATTGAAAAGGGCCCCGTCCTTATTAATTTTGGAGAGGGCTTTTTACGGTTTCTATATTTTTACTTTGAAGAGGGACCGCCAAAACGTCCGAGAGCATTTTGCTATAGAATGCTATCTGAAAAAGGAAAAAATAAAAACACCAAAATATTGTGGGTACGCAAATTTGTGGGGGGACGAGTGCGGTAACCCCACCCCCACTAGTGAGGGTAGGTCCAAAAGTGGGGGGGGGTAAAATGGGCTGAAAATGTTAAAAATACAGTGTAAGTAGCCTGTTTCCCACTGCTGCTATTATTAAGCTAAAAAGTGCTCAAAATTAAGTTTAGTACCAAAATGGACCAGTTTTTACCTAACTCCGGTGAAGCCGGAAAATTTTGGACACTTTTGACCAAAAATCCTAAAAATTTGGCAATTTCTAGGCACCCTGAGTGTGGGGGAGATGCTCGAGGGGAGGGAATCAAAAAGAAACCCCACGAAAGTAAACCCAGGGGTGTGGGATCTGAGACCCTCAGAAATTGAATTTTTGCATTTTTCCCGAAACCTCGTACGGACGCTTATTTCATTGAAAAGATAAATTATACGCCGAAAGCGTGAAAATTTTTCATAAATAATTTTTGCCATTAACACAGCAAAAATTTTTTGCTTTGTCACTCCAAAAGGGAAGGTCTGTCCCCTGAGACCCGGCTAGGTGCGGCTTGCTCCCACAACAGAATAGCCCTAATTAAAGAATTAAACTAAGAAGTTTTTTTATATCATGGGAACCTTATTAACCCTTTCGCTGCCTTGCCCGTCATATGACGGGAAGTCATCTCTTCTATAATGCCGACCCGTCATATGACGGGCTGAGACTAACGTTAAAGATAGCACTATCAAAGAAGTCGGCATAATAGAACGATTTAAGCTTTGCAGGTGGCATATGAGAATGAAATTCTAAAATTTTCAGTAGTTGCCCGTCATATGACGGGCATCGGCATATCAGTATAAGGATTTCAAAAAATCTGGTTTTCGGGCCCGGCACTCGAGGAAAAAACCAAAAATGGTGGTGGCAACGAAAGGGTTAATAGTCGGATATTACATCTTTTTGTAAGTTTAAAATTATTTTATCTTGCGACTAAAACAGAGTGTTAGGTAAGTGTAGATTCAGTGTTGATTAATCTGTTAATTTATTTAATATTTTAGCTTCTCACAATTGGTCTGAGCTAAAGGCTAATGTACAGGTAATAATGACGTGATAATTATTTAGTGGTTTGTCCTTGCATTCGCTGTCTTCTGTCATTAATCGAATCAATCTTGTTCTGAATTTAGTTTGTTAGGAGTTTACTTACATGACCCATTATTCTGTTTTGCAGTCCAATTTAAGGTGGTGATTCCTTTTGGGCACATATTGTTATTTGGCGGCGTAAATCAAGATGAAATTTGATGAAAATTTCCGAAATAAGTTCTTTTAGCGTTCTAACACCCTCCGCGCAATCTCGATTCAAAAATTCGAGATTTCCGGTCACAGTGGTTTTTCCCAATTTCTGATCGTTTGGCACTTGCTATACAATTATGACTATATTCATTCTAAAGATCTCATTGAGCTTCACATTTTTGCTTTTTAAAGCAAGTTTCTAGCTTTTCTCTACCGTGAAATATAGACGTTTTTCTTGTTTTGGCATCGAAAACTTGTCATTTTTGCAGAAATCAAATAATCTAACATTTCTTGAACTACGCAAGCCGTAAAATCAAACTAAGGACGTCGATTTGAAGGTCTCAAAGGGACAAGTTATCCGACGCATGATCGTATTCCATCTGCTATCCTGTAGGCTGCTATCATAAAAAAATGTAGTTTTTGCAAAAACACGACCAATTTTCTTCCAAAGATTGTGGAGCATTCACCATACAATTTGTAGGGCTGCTACTGAACAAATGTGTTCGGCACATATATACCCAGGGACGATTTTTTAGTTTCCTCGATTACTGCTTTCTAGCTAAAGTAATCGCTTGACAAATTTGGAAAAAGTAGGCAAAATCCAGGTTACGCTCACATTTCAGCTTATTTCTCTATAACGAAGAGCGATTTCACAATAAATAAAAAATCGTCCCCAGCTAATTGATGGAGGTATCGAATGATATAACCGATGTCTCGCGAAAAAATTTACTTGAGTATTCAAAAAATTCTGGAAAATTATACTTCTTCTAAAATGTGTTAAAAATATTTCAGAAAAGCAACATTAGTTTAGTGGCATGCATTAAAAAGAGAATATGTTAAGCTACATTTTGATATAAAAATGGCTTCTTAACTCCAAGTAATGAATGAGTAATAGTGGTGTAAACTTTATGTGACCAAAGGGAATCACCACCTTAACGTGGTGATCTTTTTTAGGCACAATTGTTAGTATACGGCCCAAATCAATTTAGTTAGTCTTAGGCTTAGGCTTAGTGGTGGTGTACAACTCTCATTTCTTTAACTTAGGCTTAGTCCGAAACAGGAGAGAGCCTAGTCTTATAACCGCCCGTAGTTATTAGCATCATGATCCGGAAAAAAGCAGATTCACCCAACAACTGAGCACTTTTTAACTTTTACTTCCCCCACAATTATTGTTCCCGAATATTTAGCAGGCGTTGTAGATAGTTAGCTTGTTTGCCATTTTACTGTGGACTAGTACTGTTTTATTTATTTTTTAGAATTATATAGCCGGTCTAAACTGGGGGTACAGAGTCGAGCTTCGTGAAAAAAATGTGACATATTTGAACGCGCTGGGTTCCTTCTCGGATCATCATACTATCAAGGTAATATTTGTACTGCCCTTCACATAAAGTGCAAGCATTCATAACGATTTAGAGAGTCGTGTTAGCGTTAGCGTTAGCAGTTTCCTTTCGTAGGCAGTTTCCTTTCGTAGTGGAAAAATGTATGAGTAAATTGCAGGAGTATGTTGGTTTGAATAGTTTTTTGTAATTTGCGAAGTTTCTGTCTCATTTTCATATTATCTAGGCTGTGAATAAGAAAGGAAAGGAACAGTTGTTGAGCGCTGATCGTTTTCTGGTTTGTACGGGTCTTCGTCCGCGATATTTAGACATTCCTGGTGCCAAGGAGTACTGTATTACCAGGTACTGTAGGTTTGAGTACTGTGCGTGAGACGGTTGTGTGGTAGAATATTTAGTCTTCTTTCGTAGTTCTTTTTTAAAACGATGTTAGTTAGGTGGTGTATGGATGTATATTCTGTAGAAAGATTAATGCATGCTAGGAGTTATTTTGTGGCAATTTTTGTATGTAATTTTTTAGTGATGACCTCTTCTCCCTTTCCTACTGTCCAGGCAAGACACTGCTGGTCGGTGCCAGCTATGTATCCCTGGAGTGTGCCGGATTTCTTCGTGGAATGGGTTTGGATGTGACTGTGATGGTGAGAAGTATTCTTCTGCGCGGCTTCGATCAGGATATGGCCAATCGAATTGGAGCCCATATGGAGTCTCATGGCATTAAATTTATCAATGAAACGGTCCCTACCAAGGTATGTACCTATAGCAGTCGTATCACAGTTAATTTGTTATATTGTTTAAGCCAGGTTCATACTTCTGTCCGTTTGTCCGTTTCTGGTTGTCCGTTCCGATTGTCCGCTCACATGCCAGTTCATACCTTTCCGCGTTTCTGTTTATCCTTTTCTCCGCTTGACCGTTTGTTTGTCCGTCAGGAATGTCTCTTGACAGTAGTTCAACACTGCTCTACTTTTCCGGTTGTCCGTAATCAGCCAGTATGAATCAGTTTGTAAAAGCAAACCAGACAAACGGACAAACCGAAAGCTAGGTATGAACTGATCTGTGACTTCAGCGAAACAGATAAACCGAGAAACGGACACGCGGAAAATAGGTATGAACTGGGTTTCAGTGTCTCTCTTATACGTTAGTTAACAAGACAAGAAGACTGTTAGCCTTGTAGCCGAATGGTTAAGACGTTGGACTTAGGATCGAAAGGTTCGAGGTTCAATTCTCACTTAAGCCATAATGACGTTACATTGTTTCCTTGAGCAAGAAACTTAGGCTACAGTTCCGACGGTCGGATGAGGCGTTAAATTGGTGGGCCCATGTGAAAGGCACCCCCACGCTTGGGATCAACAATACCCATGCAACGTGACCAACCTACCTCTTGCGAAGGGGTGTTGTGTACCAATGAGTCAAATACTTTAATTGGTCACACTTCCCGAGGCTTTCTTCATTATTCCCCTCATGTGCGCTAGAGACCTGAGAGGCCGGAGAGGCGCTGTGCTCCTATCTCTAACACGCACATGCGCAGGGAGGTAGACAGCCCGGAGTCAGAAGGCCAAGATGAGTCCCCTTGTCTCCACCCTCCCAATGTGTGGAGTGCATGCAGGCGACTTAGCGAGAATCAAATTATCAGATATGGCTGATGAGGTGAAGCAAGGGTTCTATACCCCGATTATAGAAGTGGATCCTGATCGGCCACCTAATTCGACGACGACGACAAGAAGACTTAGAGGAGTCTCAGTTTGTGAACTCTTAAAATTCGGAGAAGCTGGGACTCTTTTTTTTAAATTAACTCTAGTTAACCCTTGATCTTTGTGTTATGATTGGAGCAGAGAGGAGTGTCTGCATAAGTTTGTATTCTCCTCTTGCTAGAAAAAACCAGTTTATCATCGAAAAATTACCGCCCTTGGCGCTATTTTTACAGTTTTTAACTGTCTCTCGGATTTTTTTTATTTTGTGTGTTTTGCACTATCTTCATATTATATAGATTGAACGAGTACAAGAAGGCAGTCCTGGTCTGTTGCGAGTTACTGGTAAAGGTACCAAAACGGGTGCAGAGATCACAGAAGAGTACAATACGGTACGAAAATTTTGTTCTTTGTTAGGTGGCTGACTAGTAGAAATTACTTGTTTTATAAATGATTGAAGTTCACTCGGTGACCTTGAAATTCAAGAGTTCGTTTATGAAATCTACGAAGTTATCTGTTTGGAGCTGCGAAGCAGTGAAGTAAGGAACAAGTACTTTGTTTAAAACTAGATTTCCCCTCATGGTTTTATTTGCTGAATGCCATTCTAGGTTGTCTTGGCGATTGGTCGAGACGCTATCACAGAGAAGCTTGGCCTAGATGTGGTGGATGTCAAAACTAATCCCAAGTAAGGACACTTTGCTCAAAACATTTTCTGTATGTGAACCAGTGAACATTCATTTCTAACCTTTTGGTAAAGGCATGTCATAACTAGGTTTAATAATCAAATTCAGTTCCGTTAGTACAAAGGGTAAGTTATCCCCTAAAGCTAATGTACGTATATATTTCTTTCTTGCATAATGTAGAAAACTTTCTTATGCCAAACGCAACTTTACTGTAGATTGCCATATTCAGTTTGGCACCGTCGTGGTGTCTATTTTTGATGATTTCAGGAATAAAAAACTGATCGGAACTCGTGAACAGTGTAGCACTCCCTACGTCTATACAGTGGGGGACGTGTACGATGGAAAGCCTGAGTTGACGCCTGTTGCCATTCAAGCTGGTCGATTTTTGGCCCGACGGTGCTATGATGCTCAGTCTGTTCATGTACGTGTATTGATAATTGCATAAGATTGCATTTACAGCTATTCGCTTAAGAAAGAAAAGAAAGAAAGAAAAGAAAAAGAAAGAAATGAAAGAAAAAGAAAGAAAAAATTTATACTGAAATATGCGAATAGCTGTATGTGTTGTTATAGTTAGGTTTAGTTTACAGACTTTGCAAGTTGTGTTAACTTGCAAATTTGTTTCAGTCATTCAAGTTTTCGAACGAAAGAGGGAAAAATTAAAATGTTTAAAAAATCTAATTCTAAAATAAACTGGTTAAGTTGTAATTTTAACATACTCGCATGTTCGATTATTTGAGGAACCCCTTAGGTTTTTACTGCAAAAACAAGGTGCAAGTGAGCGAGCGAGCCCAGATAGCGTTTCTCGTGTTTTCAAATAATACCGTTTTCACTGAGTCTCAGTGTAGTTTACCTTTTGGACGACTAACCAAACTGACATTTTTTTAGATTACACAAACCAGTTACTTCTTGTGTTTTAGTTTATTAATCTGGTGTATATTATCTCCGTTTTAGTGCGATTATCGTAATGTTCCTACCACAGTCTTTACTCCACTGGAGTACGGGTGCTGTGGGTATTCTGAAGAAGAAGCTGTGGAAGAGTTTGGTGACGATAAAGTCGAAGTATGGACCTTTTCGTTTTTCTCCTGTACATACTTATAGAACTGTCTTATACTGTCTTTTACCTTATTTCTGGAGTTGTACTGTTAAATTTTATATAAATGACAATGGAATTTTGATTACTGTTTAATCCGTAAAAGGTACTACAGCACAGCTGTTTTAGCAGACTAATATTGCTTTTTACATTTCCGCTTATTGTTTTTTAATCAACAACAATGCAATGGAATCCTAGTGCTCCCAGCTTTGTGCCACAAACAAAATATTTTAATAATATTCTCATTTTAGGTCTATCATACAGCTTTTAAGCCTCTGGAATTTAATCTCCCTGCACGAGATTTAGAGCACTGTTATGCCAAACTGATCTGCAGGAAAGAAGACAGTGTAATGTTATTGCATAAAATAAGTCATCCGGTTTTTGTTTTTTTTGCTTAAACGTTAAACTCATGTTACTGGTGATTTTACATTTTGTTCCATGTAAAAATTTGTAACTACTGTTATAGTTATTTGTGTTCAGGAACAACTAGTACGCTAAAGCATTGAATGCTATTTGACTCATATTTTACTGTTTATTTTAATATTGAATGTCGTTTCTGTAGGGAGAAGAACGGGTGATCGGTTTTCACTATCTGGGTCCCAATGCTGGAGAAGTGACTCAGGGCTTTGGTCTGGCCCTCCGACTCAATGCTACCAAACAGGACTTTGATTCTTTGGTTGGCATTCATCCTACCTGTGCTGAGGTGACTACAGCGCGCCTCTAGTTTCATTCTTTACTCTTATGAGACAGACAACAAACGAAGAATTTCCGAACTCAAGAGAAACACCGCATCTGTTTTACATATTATTATTTTAGCATTAGATATCGTATTAAATTACACCTATTTGGCTCGCATTTTGCTATCTCTTTTGGACTTGATTTGCCTACATGACAGCGTTAGTTAATTTATTTAATTCATTCATTCATTCATTTAACGTTGTTTGCTAAATTTTTGTTTTTTTAAATTTCCAATTTTATTTTCAGATCTTCACGACGCTTACGGTGACAAAACGATCTCAGAAGGATGTGGCCGCTGGAGGTTGCTGAGGTTAATTCCTACCGCAATTGCATTCCCTGTGACCAGTTTATATTTTTAACTAAATTTACTTCAAATTGAAACGTTTTAGATAAATGTTCAGCTAAACTTGAAAACCTTTTCCACCTTTTTGTGTATCTTCAATCTCAAGTGACCGCAGTTAAAGGTCGTAGGGAATGCTTGCGGTAGGAGTTTCAGCAAGCGAAACTTTACAGCACACTTCTGCAAAGCGAGTGCCCATGCTTTGGCGCTTTCTGTTGGCAGTAGTTGCTGGAAAGCTTTTGCCATTTTGTTGATTAAAAGGACAAAACGGCTTGAAATTTGTACAAACTTGTGCAGAAGTTCTTACAATTTTTTTGCTTAGTTTTGAAATTACTAATTAGGTTACAGTTGCTGTTTTGTCCTTTGCATTTTGTGACGACGCTGTATCTAAAACAGTTTTACTGCGGATCAGTGTCTGATGCTCGCCTAGTGAATTTTTATGATGTATTGGATTTTTATTTTTTGGTTTATATTTGTAATATTTCTACTGTAAATGTGTATCATTTTCGTTTGTACTTACATATATACACATTTCTGTGTGCAGGTGCTGTTTGTTTGGCTTTGTACACTAGTCTAATTTTGTTAATTGATATAACATAAATTGTTTGTGAACAATTTTCCCTTGTTTTCAAACATTTTTTAAAACGTTGCAAAAAGTTGTAGATTCTCTTTAAGCACAAATATTCTATTAACCAAGGAACGTACTGAGAAAGCCCAAAAAGTTAGCAAATCCTATTTGGCCTCACCGTTACAATGGAGTAAACTTTAGGTATTAAATGCTATTAGATGATTATCGTATCTTACTATTTAGTTTTTGCTGTGTATGAATGCAGTTTCCATATACGATGCCTTTGGTCTGTTAGCGGTGAAGATAGATATGATAACAATAATGCTCATACTGTTGATTTCGATGTTTCTTATCAATTCACTGTTTTTTGGCATTTGGTTTTTATTTTTTTACTTCACGTGGTCCATAATAAGTGTTTCATGTTTTAATTGAAAGTTCTTGTAAAATGTGTTTTTAATTGCTCAAATGCTACAGTTTTTCCTAAATTCAGTGTCCGTCATTTGCAGTGTTTTCTGGGCGATTTTCATTGAGTCAGCTTAAATGTGTTTAATTTTAAGAAATTCTGTTTTTTACCTCAGTCGGCTGCCGTCTTTTTGTCTGTCATGTTTTGGTTATTTGGCATTGTATCCCAGTTTGCTATAGTATTACCGATTGTAACTTGCCTTAAGTGCGTTTGCTTTGTTTGTGTATTGGCGTGGCGGTTGTATTGCAGCAAGTTTGTTGCTAACACATTCTTTGGTTTTCTGTCCATTTAAATGAAAACGTTTTGTTGGGTTTTTGAAATGTTTAATATTGAAATAATTAAATAGGACGTCAGCAAAAGCACAGCACAAGAAATTGTCCTAAGAAAGATTTGATGTACGTACATGACTAATTAATTAATAAGCTTTTATTAATCAAACTGCTGTGGGATGTGTGTATATTTTAATTGCTTACTTGCACCTTATTTCAAGACCTCGCACTGTTTATTTTTATTTGTTTTGTAATTTGTATGCAAATTGTAGCTTTCGTTTGCTTAGAAGGTGCAATTAGAAGTAAATCGTTTGTTTCTTACCTATGTTTTCGTAGAATAGGTATTATAATATAAGTATATGCAATTATTCTACTTTCTCAGTGCTAATCGTTAGTACTTCTCTAGTCTGTAGAGCTATTTTCTTTAACGTAGCCCTGCAGACAGGTGCAATAAGCTTGGTTGTGACTAAATTGGCTACTATTTTGGTCTAGGATGGTCACTGACTGGGATGTGGATTTCTCAGATTTTCACATATAAGGTGGAGGCATCCTCCTCAAAATTAGAACCAAAATCGTCGTTCTTCTGTGTTGGAAGTCAAACTGATAATATTCGTGTTCAAAACTGGAATACGTCAAGATTTCGACGATTGGGTTTTCAAGGTCACGTGGATGTGAAAACTGAACAGTAAGAAATATTGGCTTCACCAGTACACCCAAACCCAATCAATAAAGCGTTTGCTAAGGTGATATTTTACTGCACAAACCTTTCGTGGCAAGCTTTAGTGATGAGCTGACATCACTGGCTGATTGCACGATGAAACTTCAACTCGCTAACTTGCATAAACGACGTTTTAGACCAACAGTTTTATAGAAAAACTAATCCAATTTGGTTAGACATGTCGAAAAATCGGAAAAAGTGACCTCCCTTAATGCGCTGGTTCCCTGTCTGATATTTTCCATCCTTATGGTGCTATCCTTTATGAAAATAGCTACATAGATAAAGCCGACGGAATAATTTGTTTATATATGTTTATGCTCTTTAACATTCTCGGCCCAGTACCGTATTTTTAGATGAAAAGATAAGAAATTTTTAGCCTTTGGCATTTTTTCAGTTACCTACATAGCTCAATATAGTGAGGTGAATGTAATCTTTGCAAACTTTAAAATTATGTATAAATCTCTGTCTACCTGGTTTACATTTATTTGCGAGAATTGTTTTAGCGAGAATTGCTTTAGTGAGAATTGCTTTAGTGAGAATTGCTTTGGAGAGAAAACTTTAATTTTTAATTTTGATTTAGTGAGAAATTGCTTTAGAGAGAATTGCTGTAGTGAGAAAACCTTCAGAAGTCTGTGAAAATTATGATTCACATTGTTTTGACTCGTCCCAATTCACTTCAAATTCAAATGCTTAATATTATAAAGTAAAACAAATGAATAAATTAGGTATATAAACAAAGTGATTATTGAAGCAAATAAATAAAGTGTTCAAGGCGTTCAAAACGAAAGATTAAAGGGCAGCACTTGATCATTACTGTAATATATATAATCTTGTTCCCTTACAATTTTTTCCGGTTTCGAATTCAGAAGTTCTACAATCAGAAAAACGGGGGATATACCAAATTAAATTTTTTCTCTCCAAATTTTCAACTTTATAATCTTATTTCCGTTCTTTGTTGTAGTGAATTTTTAATGGGTTTAAAATTACAATAATTTTTTATTAATCTTTGTATTTTTACTCAATTTAAAGAGTATTCAATTAATTTCAGGGTTTTTTAGAATTTTTAGGGTTAATTTTAGCTCTTGTCTAAGACGGTCGGTCGAAAGTGCACTGTATATATACTTTTTTCTGAAAAGTTCCCAGAACATAATCTATACTTCTTGTTTGTCAGGTCAGGCTTTTTTAGGCTCACTCTTCTGTGTTCTTGATATTTCACCGGAGATAGATACAATGAATTAAAAGCTAGTCTAGTATTTAGTACAAAAAACCTGTAGTTTCCACTGGTTTACAGATTTACTCTACAGGTTATTACTGGATACGCTGGTAACGCAAACTGAGTATAATGACGACAGTGATCATTGTCTGAGGAGATCGCGGGTGATTTTTTACGGTCGCTTCCTGCCGAAAATAGTTTGGGACCGGTCGTTTCCGTTCCGACCGTGCCGCTTCCCGCACCTTCCCAATTTCGCTGGTGATATTTTTCCGAGGGGAAACTTTCACCAGTGATATTTTTTCGGGGGTAAACTTTTCACCGGTGATATTTTTCAGGGGGAAAATTTCACCGTGACACCGGCCCCAGCTCGTAAAAAACAATTGTTTTTCCTCAGTTGAGATTCAAAATGAAAACTCCGTCAAAGTTTTACAAAATACATTTATTAGAATAATTGTTTATACTTAGCACTAGCAGGCCTAAATTTACTGTAATAATTATTGCTAAAACCGGCACATTTTGGACAAAACTTTTTTGGCTGGCTGAATTTGTCCTGTTTTTGGAAGCTTTTCCAAATCCCAGAACGAAAACATCAGAGGACAGAGCTGTTTATGTAGTAGGCTCGATATTTGATAGTTTTGTTTTGATGCAATTGCAATTTTAATGAAAATTTTAGACTATCAGATTAGTATTATATGTGTTTAGTATGTATTTTATTTTTAAAGTTAAATTAAATTTTTATTATTATTAAAACTTTATATGACTTATTATAATAACAAATTATAAATTATTATTGAATTATTATTATTATTATTATTATATTATTCAAATTATTATTTACAGATAGTATTTATTAATTTAATTTACTTAATAGATGTTATTCTCTATTTTATAGATATTATTTCGATAAAAGGACAACCTTGTTTTTAATAGTTCTTTGGAAAATTCTCTCTGAAGCAATTCTCGCTAAAGCAATTCTCTCTAAAGCAATTTCTGTCTAAAGCAAAACTTGTCTTTTGGGCTTTCTCGCTTATGCCAATTTTTGAAATAACGAACGCGCATTTTCTCACTAAAGCAATTCTCACTAAAGCAATTCTCGCTAATGAATGCACACGTGTCTACCTTCAGAAATTGAGAAACTAGCGGTAGGCAAGTTTCGTTTCGTTTTGCTGAAGGGTTGTTTTTGCCTCATTACGATTAGAAACTTGCGAGTACTTTGGTAGTAAGTTCTCATCGTTAGTAAGGCACCTTTTGCTGCTGTATATACATAATGGCCTAGGTCAGTGTCTGACGTCCGACGTTATGTCACCAGAAAGGATCGACTGAGCATCTAACCTACATATGATATGCATTGGTGTATGAATGCAGTGTTAGCCTGAAATATGAGTGACTTGAATGCTAGAGATCAAGCTTTAGGTTACGTTAATTATTGTTGTTTTACATGAGCTTATCAGATTTTGTTGAGTTCCAATCCAATGGTTACTTATCCTCGCTTGCAAGAATTGTAGAAATTGGGTCTAAAGTGTTTTGTCCTGCTCTCTCGGCATTCCTTAACTAACTACTCCTCACCCACATTACTGATTTCTTTATTTCGAGTAATGGCTTATCGACTGGACTACTGGACCTCTCTTTTTTGGCACCACAACAACCTTTTAGCTACATTATTGAAAAAACTGCACAATTTTCCCTTCGGATCCTATCTTTGGGAGTTGGCCCCTCCTTTTCAAAATTTTGGGACCAGTTTTATAAAACTGTCGAGTCGTCGAGTCTAGGGTTGTGCCGTTAAGAAAATTCTCGGGCCGGGCTCGGGCTCGGGCCAACCAACCTCCTCGGGCCGGGCTGGCCCGGCCCGAGCCCGGCCCGAAGCCCGAGGCCCGCTTCACGACCCGAGCCCGAAGCCCGATTCACGGCCCGAGCGGCCCGACGAGCCCGAGCGGCCCGAAGAGCCCGAACGGCCCGAGTGCGGCCCGAGCAGCCCAAGTGGCCCAAATATAGCCCGACAGGTGCGGAGAGGCCCAAAAATGGCTCAAATCACATCCAGTTTGCCGAGCAGTTTTATTACCTATTACGCATCGGTAAACACAAAATGAAATTTCATGGTTCGATTAGCTGTAACTTCAGTGCAACAATAGCTATTGTTAGTAGCTTTTCATTTCATAATTTTCAGATAATGCTCTGAGCATTAATTTGTGACCACATACTGGAGCTATAAAGTTTATGTATCTTGTAAATTGTAAGTAAGATTTTCGGTTAAGTATTGAATCATCCAAAAAAAGAATAAAAATAAATCATCACACAGCTTATATGTAGCAAATTTAAACACATAATTGACCACTGACTAAAAAGTGGGAATTTGGCAAAGCTTTACTTGTTAGCTTCCTTGTACCAGACCAGGGTTTGTCTGCCCGTAGTAGAGTACCAAAATAGTTACTTCTGAATCATACAAATGTTTGTTAGAAGTCAATTTACCGCTAACTAATCCATAACTTTTTGCAGAATGCAGGTAGAGAAAACCTGTATAAAGTTTAGCATTTCGCAGTCTGCTTGCTAATTTGGATAGTAGAATTATGTTCTGAACTTGTGTATATTAGTGATGTGGATCGGATCGGATCTGTATATATAGTTTGCATCAAATGTATCAATTCAGATATGTATGTATGTATGGGTATTGCGTGTATAAGCACCGAAGAAGACAACAGTGTGTGAACAAAGGAAGCCACGCCACAAGTGACAACGAAAAAAATCAATATTTTTCAGTAATGACAAACTACTCAAATAGCCCGGAAAGCCCGATAGGCCCGAGCGGCCCGAGTGGCCCTAGCGGCCCGAACGGCCCGAGTGGCCCGAACGGCCCGAGCGGCCCGAGTCGGGCCGGGCTCAACAGAGAACTCAGGCCGGGCTCGGGCCGGGCCGTCTCATTAAAAACTCGGCCCGAGCCCAAGCCCGGCCCGAGCCCGAAGCCCGCTTCACGGCCCTGGCACAACCCTAGTCGAGTCCAGCAACTAAACTACGCTGGAAATCTGCCAGGCTTTGATCCCGTAATGGAAGTTACGCTTAAAAATATCTGCGAGTTGTCGAGTCAAGTCCTC
The DNA here is from genome assembly GCA_030248195.1 of Trissonchulus latispiculum. Lineage (NCBI taxonomy): Eukaryota > Metazoa > Nematoda > Enoplea > Enoplida > Ironidae > Trissonchulus > Trissonchulus latispiculum. The sequence goes on along the minus strand of JASAND010007968.1, from coordinate 51,947 downwards.
TAGTAAAATTTGACTCGAGAAGTTTTGTATGTAAAAATATTACTCGATAACGTATGAGTGATGAATATACGAATGCACATATATAAATAAATTATTTGGTTTATATAACCCCTTAATTCCTGCCACTTACCCACGCTCTAAATATCCATCTTCTCCCTTCTTTTAATAACACTTCCTGGAAGTTAAGTTCCAATTACTGCTGTCACATTTTAACTCCAGGAAATCAGTCAATCATTAGCAATCGCCTACACGACGACTCGCGTACTCGACAACTTTTATGAAACTGGCCCCAGGAATTGTCCCGCATTCCGAGTATGCATCTAAGCTGCGGAACAAATAGGTTTCTAGTCTTGTTACATCTAACATTTTCTTTATTGTACTTTAGGTCTTTGAATTCAGTAGACATCCAGATTAAACGGGAATCACTGGCACAGAACGATTAGGAAATAGACTGAAATTTGTAAGCTGAAGTAGCATCCAGCTTTTGTAGCTGTTGAGTTGTTGGAGAGATGTCCTCCAGGCGAAGTCGATCACCTGACCGGAAAAAGGTGGCAACAGAGTTGGAGTCTGAGCCAAAGTGCTCCGTCGCTGAGACCAGTTCTAGCACTGCCGCTGCAGCTGGGAGTAGCAGTGTTCGTGAGCGACTGAAGGTTCAGTCTAAACGGCGTCGTCAGCTGTTGGCCCAAACCCTGGGAGCCCAGAGTGCTGAAGGTCTGAGCGCTGTGCTGGGAAACGCAGCTGAGCGGCGAGCCCTCCAGGCGGCCAAGGGAAAACAGCTGGCCGGCCAGTCAGCCGCCACTTCTGACGGCGGAGATGCCTTTGTGGTGGCCAAAGTCAGTGAAGTGGGAGATTCTGTCAACAGTGGTCCGGATGCTAAGTAAGTTTTTTCGACTGGCACGGTGAATTGACTGTAGTTTAGTTTCCCCTAAAAGCAATAGTACATCTTTCTTTGAAACTTGTGTATTTCTTAATATTTGTATACCAGTCTGGACGGTGGAGTGGTCCTATCCTAAGACGTTGGTTACTGACTTACGGCCAGGGTTCGATCTCCGGAGGCAGACCACAAACTTTCTCTGCTTTAGCAGGACCCCTGCTGTGTGAAATGAAACTCTAGGCCGGTCTCCTTTCACAAATACAGTCATCACTTGTAGGGACACTCTTGGCTGTACATACAGTTGATAATCCGCGGATACGCACTGACATCCCAAATGTGAACGGATTTATTTCCAGGGGCAAGCTTTACCTTATCTTATATACGTGACAAACTTGTGATTAAAACTTAGCTGTACTGAGTTTTCTTTTTTGCTAAACCAAGTAGTGTTTTAGGGAACGAAATCGACGTGGTCGAGTCGAGTCCTCTGAGTCGGGTGGAGGAGCGGGTGGTCGAAGTAGTGTTGATGATGGAAGCGAAGAGGATGTTGAGATTGAGGACGTTGCCAAGGTTTTAAAAGCAGAAGAGCAGTACTATAAAGGATCTCATACCTTCCTAAAAGGTGACTTGACGGACAAGTATTTCTAAGGGCAGCTTTGCACAGGAGTGGAATCGTTAACTAATTTGAAAGCTTAGTTTAGAAGTAAACTAATCAGGTTCTAGAATATTGAACGTTTGTGAAATATATATACGTACTATATACGTAAAATGGTTGGACGACTTTCTCTAAAGCAGGAGATAAAAAATGTCTGAACTGCACATATTGTTAACCTACAACTAGAGGATTCAGTTTCAGAGTCAGAGTTTCTAATGGCGTATTCTTAGTGCGACTACAATATGTTGTAGGCATCCTTCCATTTGCCAGCTTTCTCACTGGCTGTTTTTCTTGGTGGAAATTCGTTCATGTGTATACGAGGTTAAATTGGTAGTGAGATAGGCCGGTCGATTTTATCAATCGATTATTGTAAAGTGTATCATAGGGGTCGCGGTAGCAGTTTGCCGTTGCAGCTTGTCTTCAATTCTTTTACAACCCCACTCCACTTATATGTGTTTTACAGGCGTCCTCTTGTCTTCTGCTATTGTATAACCTGCCTTCTGGGAACTCATAATATGCACTTTACATGCGACGAAGGAGCATTTTTGTTTTCTTGTATAATAATAATTTAGGATAATAATAGTAATAGTTTGGAATAGTAATAAAATATTCTTTGAAGGTAGGATTAAACCGAACTTGGATTTCTTTGCGTATTCTAGGCACACAGAGTGCCAATCCGCACAATGATTATTCTCAACACTTTGTGGACACTGGTCAACGGCCCCAGAATTTTATCAGAGACTCCGGCTTGGCTGAACGTTTCGAAGAATATCCAAAACTGAAGGAACTGATTAAGCTTAAGGATGAGCTTGTAGCCTCTACTGCCACTCCACCCATGTATTTAAAGTGTGACATGGTTGACATGGATTTGGCGGAGTTGGGTGAGTTTATGCGTAGTAGAGTGTTAAGACTTGTAATTTTAATACGTAGTTAAATTGGAGGCCATCTTCATAGTACGTACGTTTGTTTATAGTGGTAACAGTTTTCTACCACTTGTTGTATCTTTTGAACCAGAATTCGTTACTTTGAAGAGAGGCAGTTGTTGGTTTGCAATTTTGCCGTATTTGTGAACGTTCTGTACCTTAGGTTTATCGGGCATGTCTTGTAGGGGTCTCTGTGTTGACGTGTTGACGTCACTAGCGTAGCCAGAAAAAAGTTTCGGGGGGGAATGCAAACAATTTTCGGGGGGTCTGGGGGGCGGAGCCCCCCAGAAGCTGAGAAATTTTTCTATTTCGTAACCTTCGTGGAATTTTAACAGAGCATTCTTTGAAATTAAAAATACTAAAGGCCCAGCACATGTTTATGCAACCAAATGATGCATAGGATGGCCAAAATATACACCAAATAGGGTATTTGGAATTCATTTTTGGGTGCGAAACACTTATAACGGTGCGATACACTTATTTTGCGCCGTTTTAGTTTCTGGGGGTCTGGGGGGCAGAGCCCCCCAGAAGCTGAGAAATTTTTCTATTTCGTGACCTTCGTGGAATTTTTACAGAGCATTCGTTGAAATTACAATAATTTTTGTTGCAGTGCGTGTTAATGCACCCAAATGATGCAGAAAGTGGTCAAAGTACACCAAATAGGAGTAATTGGTACTCATTTTTAAGCGCGAAACACGTACTATAACGCTACATGTACACTTATTTCGCGCCGAAGGCGCGAAAATTTTTTGAAAAATGAGCGTTTTACACATGGCAGGAAAAAATTCCTGGGGGGCATGGCAACACAATTTCGGGGGGGGAATTCCCCCATCCCTCCCCTGGCTACGCGTCTGGTTGACGTTGACGTTGAACGTCTGTGAGTCTTTGTTGACTAGAGTCTCTTGTAGGGGTCTGTCTTTTCTTGGCATAAATTTTATTTCTCCTACCTGTATACTCATTTGAGTGCAAGGATATTGCTCTGTTGATCATTAGCTCCGCGTCATAGTTGTACACATACAGAGTAGTTGGAGTGTAGTATACAAATCACTTTTTCCTATTTCAGGCTGCAAGTTTGATGTGATCATCGTCGAGCCTCCACTGGAAGAGTACGTTCAGAGGACCAGTTCGGCTGGGCGGACCGATTTTTGGACCTGGGATATGATCCAGCAGCTGAACATTCCTGCCGTGGCGGACTGGCGCTGCTTCATCTGGCTCTGGTGTGGCTCCGGACCGGAGGGTTTGGACATGGGTCGTCAGTGCCTGAAGCAGTGGGGTTTCCGTCGTTGCGAGGACATTTGCTGGATTAAGACGAATAGTCGTAACCCGGACGCCCGGGGCTACATGGATACGCGATCCCTCTTTCAGCGAACCAAGGAGCATTGCCTTATGGGCATCAAGGGAACGGTAATAAACAGTAGTTCCATTATAAGTTAAAATTAAATTTTTAAAGTGAAAGTGTTGGCCTTTCATTTTTGTGAAATCAGTATTGCATTGGAATTTTCAATTGTATATCGTTTTTTCTATTTGCTATGTTCAATTTCTATTAAATATTTGTATTTAATTGATATGTAGGTCCGAAGATCTGTGGACGGTGACTTCATTCATGCCAATGTTGACATTGATTTGATCATTTCCGAGGAACCAGAGCCTGGTAGTCTGGAGAAGCCCGTGGAAATATTCCTTGTTGCAGAGCATTTCTGTCTGGGTCGTCGTCGGCTACACATTTTTGGCCGGGATGACACCATTCGACCGGGCTGGCTGACAGTCGGTCCGGAGCTGACCAGTTCCAACTTTGATCTGCAGCTGTATCGAAGCTACTTTGAACGAGAGCCTGGCTTTACGACTGGCTGTACGGAAAAGATTGAAGGACTGAGACCTAAGTCGCCGCCGCCCAAAGTCCCACCCGGGGAACGAGGACCTGGGGGCGGGGGTGGTGGGGGTCCCGGCTCAGGATCTGCTATGACTCAGCCCCAGGCAGCCCAACGTATGGGCGCTGTCCCATTTCCCCCTGGCACTGTGCCAACTCCTTTGAGCCTGGCCCCGGCTGGTCGTGGATCTTTTGGAGGCGTTGGCAGGGGTCGTGCTGGCTGGGGCCCGGGTTGGCAGCGCAGAAATCAGTAAGAATCTCGGACGATTGTCTTCACAAGCCTGAATTCTTTATTGTATTTTGGTTATATAATATTGTTTTTTTGTAAATTTAATTGACCTATGGTTTGATGTTGCAATTTGGATTTGTACTAAAGGTCAAGTGTCTCTTAATTGTTGTTTAGAATTTTTGTTTTAGGCGTTTGTTTGTATGTTTCCATATTTACTCTTCAGTGATAAATATATGCATGTTGGCACAAAAAATAAATTCCTGTTGTTGTGGCTTATTAGACTACTCTTTATTACTGATACGGTAGGGTTTAAGCTTCAGTTTTCGCTTCGAATACATATCCTTCGTTAATTTAGTTTTGAATTAATTATTTCGTTGAAGGTTTTTCCTTATTTGAGCCATGGCAATGGCCATAATTGTCTTATCTTAATTTTAACGAATCAGTATTGTTGGCATTAAGAAGTAGGCTTGTTGCCAGTTTTTACGAAGTTGCATTCTAAAATCCGAGTTAAAGTTCGAAAGTCCGTCCGTTTGATTTCTGCTTTAATGGAGAAATTCTTGCACAGCAGTGTAATTAAAAATTTTATTCTGCTAGTTTAGACAATCTAGCGAGTAGTGTATTTGTGATAGGGTCTCCCTTATGCATTCAGTAGCTTAACGATTAGAGTAAGAGGTCTTTTTCGCTTACATAAAAAATGCTAAACTGCTTACACTTGAACTGATAAATCAGTGCTAACAGGCGTGCACCCAAAGAACTCGGACAAGATATAGTGCTAAGAAGTTTGAGTGCTTTCTTAGGGCATAGGATTTCTTTTAAAATAGGGGAGCAGCTGTGTTTCCCCTACGTCGTTTTAGAACTCGGGCTTATTGCGCCTGTTGCACATTCTCCCTTGTCTCTTTTCTGGCTTGACTGACTTGTTCCCAGTGTTTCTTTGCTAGTTTGTTGCACACTAACTTCCTCCGCCAAACGCACACTGGAACTCCCTCTTTTCTATTGCAGATGCAGTTATGCAACACTCCGGCTAGTCCAATACACTTCTCGTCTCAACATTGGGCCTCTTGGCTTTCACTCCCTGTTACGTTTCTTGCATACAAACTTTTCTGTCAATTTTTACACAACTTGCATAAAAACGGAGACACTTTCCCTCTATTACCTCAACTTGCTACTGGCATTGAATGCCGATTTTGGAACAAAGCAAAAATTTTGGGGTAACAGAAAATTCCTCTCATGTCGATTTTTGTCCTTATCTGCAATAGGGTTCTGCTAAATTACAGAAAAATGCTAGGAATCCGGTTTTTTGCCCTAATTTGCAGAAAAGCTTTTTAGCAATCCTTCGGTTTACAAACTTTTCTTTGAGGTGCTGTTTGGTAAATTACTTTTTTGCTTTATTAGCTATTTATGTTTATAATCGTTTGATAATATTAACTTCGTCATTTGGTCATCAAACTTATCCACAGACTTCCACTTAAGACTTTATGTCCTAATATACTCTTGCTAAGATACAATGTTAGAAATAAAACAAGCTAATAAATATAAACTTGTTACACAATTTAGAATTTTGACTGCAATCTTCCATTTTTATATCTACAAACTTCCATTTGAAGTGTCTTCGAAAATTAATATTCCAGCAGTGATGAATTAATCATTAGAACCTTGGAAGGTGAATTTAATCTTCATAGCCAGAAAGCGTATGTTAGTGGAATCCCCAAAAGCCTATCTCCAATGATTTATCGTTCTAAAAGGACCTTCTTAATCTAATTTTCTGTCCTTTATTGGTTGAGACAAAAAGAGGAAAGGTTCCCTTTAAATTCTCCCACGTACGCCTGTATGTGTGTTGGCTTAAAAGGCTGTCCTTAGGCTTTAGGTCCAGACATTGAAATTTGGACTACTTGTTTTTTAGAACTTTTGGGTCGGCTAGATAGCATTTTTACCAGTTTTACCTACTGCTGTTTGTGGAATGGAATATGTCAAGAGTACATAATAGATAAGAGTAAGAAACTCTTACGCTAGCATGTACAAATTATGTAAGGTATGCTCGGTTCATTAACTCGGGATCCCCCCGAAACTTCCGTGGGGGTCCCACTTTGCACTAACTACACGCTTTCATATAAGCGTGTATCTGCTCGCTGATTGGCCCGTTAGCCTTAAGGCTTATTGTAGGCAATTTATTAGTTATTTTAATTAATTAATTATAACTTTAATCAGGTTAATGCAATTAAAAAACTAATTCGACAACTTTGTAGCATTTTTTCTGCTCTTTCTGCTACTTTTTCTGCTCTTAAAAAACTTTAAAAACTGTTGCATAATACAAAAATTCGAAGGAATGTAACGTGCAACAATTTTTACATCATTGAAAAGAGCAGAAAAATGCAACAAAATTGTCGAATTAGTTTTTTAATTGCATTAACCTGATTAAAGTTATAATTAATTAATTAAAATAACTAATAAATTGCCTACAATAAGCCTTAAGGCTAACGGGCCAATCAGCGAGCAGACACACGCTTATATGAAAGCGTGTAGTTAGTGCAAAGTGGGACCCCCCCCGGAAGTTTCGGGGGGGGGGTGGCCCGAGTTAATGAACCGAGCATACCTTACATAATTTGTACATGCTAGCGTAAGAGTTTCTTACTCTTATCTATTATGTACTCTTGAATATGTACATAAGCGAGTTTAGTCCCAAACAAGAACAGCTGTCAACCTTATTGGAGATATATATGAATCTAGTTTTTCAGAATTATCTTGGAAAACGTTTTTGGTTCTTCAGGATTTTTATTTTGATCTTATTACAAACAGTTCACAATAAAGTGACATACTGTCTGGACTAACTCTTCGTAAAATCGAAACCATCTACTGGCACTGCGTTGAGTCGAACAAGTTGAAATATATGTGTTGCTGTTAAACCAAATCGTGTGTGTTAAAGTGTGCCTGGTGTGCTAAGCGATACGTTGGATCAACGGGTATTACGGCGTAATAATTTTTGTTTCAATACAAGAAATCTTGAAAGTATGCGTTGCAACTTTTTACAGATTAAGCAGTATATGTCGTAGCAAAACTTGCACCAGTTGGAAAATGTGGGCATTTGTCAGTCATTTTGGACAAACTGCACTTTGTCCAGTTGAAGGCTGGACAAAATGTTCTAGAAAGCTCGCATGCATAGTTTTGCCAATTGCTGGAAAAGCTGCACTTAGAGCGTCTCAGTCAGTTATAATATTGCATAAATAGAGGGGTCATAGAAAATTAGTTAAAATCTTCACTCACAACATCTTATTATTTACTTCCAAATTTCTATAAAATCCTTTCATTTGAATTTAAAAATCACAATAAACTTAAAATTAAATTTTGAAAAATTTCATTACATATCGTATGTAACGTAAAATTTCATTATTGTAGAAATAAAAATAAATTCCAATGTTTAAAATTGGCAAAATTACCAATATTGAAAAATCCATTTTAATTATTTATTTCTATGTCTAAATTTAACAATCAATTTCAAACGTTTCCGTATTTAATAAAATTTCGTGAAATTTAATCTTAAATTCGTTTTCATTTACATTTATAGGTTCAAATGAAGGGATTTTATAGAAATTTGCAAGTAAGCAACAAGATGCTGTTTGTTGTGTTTCTACGCTACTTCAGATTCAACAATAAATTCAAATTTAATAACAAATTTTGTTGTTTATATCAGTTGAGCATGACTGCAGTTTAATAAAAACATCTTATCTGAATGTGCAGAATCATATAAATGTAAGAATTAAATCTAGGGCCTTTTCAAGAAAGGGTAGAGTAGAGTTAAAATTAACTTGATCCTCTTTCTTTAAAAAAGGCCCCCAACAAATTAGCAAAAACTGTATATACAGTAATAATTACAAAACTCTTTCAGTAGTAGAGTTAGTAGTAGTAGTTATCAGACCGTGGCTGATCCGCAAAAATCACCAATTCATCGAAATCACAAACCTTCTGTCCATGTCCACGTGGACATGCGGATACCCGCTTCCACCTTCCAAGTCTGATTTAACTACGAAACCTGCAGGGTTATAGAAATTATATTACAGTATAGTTATACTAAAAACAAATCCAATTTTTCAAAATATTTGCAGGTACCACCTCCATAAACTTTCCGGAAGCAATGGCAATTTTGGTCAGAATTTTATGAAAAACGGCTAAATAGGCAAGATTCGGCAAAATCAGAAAATTTTTGGATTTTATTCAAAAATCTAACTTTAGCATGTTTGGTGTGGCCAGACGTTTTGACCCACACGCCACACCATACCTTACCTACGCTACGGGTAGACGTGCCGTTACCCGCTTTCAACTCTGTCACAGCGCAAGCTAAGTTCATTTTAAACAGTCTTTCCACATAAAAACTTCAATTAACGATGAATGTCCATTCATGCATGGCAACTTCTATTTTACTGAAATGTTTGTTATTCTGTGCCTGTGTAATTTAATTTGAATAATTTTCCCCTCCTTCGCATTATTTTTATGTTCCTGTTGACAGTGTGAGTTAATTAATTTTCAATTCAAATATTGCCTGGTGTTACTCTCACACGACTCACCCGTACAATTGCTTACATCCGAACTCCGAAGTAATCACGCTCCTTGAGATTATTTAACAATAATAATTTACAACTTAGCTGCAATTAGCTACCAAATAAATAAATTTGGATTTGATATAGCCTATATTTGATATAGCCTATATAGGATGAATTAATTAAATTTTCATTTCGTTGAAAATGCTCTTGGTATGTTATGTTTTGATTTGAGCACTTCCGCTTTAAACATTTTCTAAACTGTCTTCCATGTTATTTATCCGCGCTTCATTTGTATGTGTTACATGTAAAGGAAACAGGCTAAGGAAAGATTGATATGCCTGATATATATATATATATATATATATATATATATATATATATATATATATATATATATATATATATATTGGGAGTTCAGCTAATAGCACGGTAATGTAATGGTCAGAGCCGTGGTTCGAACCCGGCCGGTTTTACTATCAATCCTAAGTGAAAATGTTCAACTTTGCACTTCCCTTCTCTCTACTAGGTCCTGATTTCAAGGGTACACGGTGCCTGACCCTTCATAGTCCCGATCGCATAGAGACGCGCGTCGACGCCCCAAATTGTAACATGCCCTTTTAACCGTTTGAAACTAATTGTAGCATATTCATGCCCAAGAACGCATGCGGACTCTTACATACGTGCGTCTACGCGCGTCTGTTTGGGTGTGGAACCATGAATGCAGCATGAGATTGTAACATACCGTTTTAGCCGTTTAAAATCAATTGTAGCGAATTCATACTCACGAACGCATACAGACTCTTATATACGCGCGTCGATGCGCGTCTGCTTGCGTCTGGGACAATGAATCAGCATAGTGTTGGACTTGCCTTCGGCCTTCTTGGTCCACCAGCAGCTTGGTTGAAGCGCTGCGGTAGCCTTAGTAGTATACTATATATGTGGTAGTATATAGGTAACCTATATCATTTGCTATGGTTTCTTCTGTACCTATAACTGGTATCTTCTTTTAAATTTCTGAATGCTGTGAAGTTTCCGACCCTCCAAATAAAGTGAAACTGAGCAGAGACCGCTACTATCCTACATGTTGCCGAAAAGCTAATTTTCATTTCTTTCACTTAGAGACCCTCAAAACTACTTATCGTGCTTGTGCGTAGGTAAGTGTTTTTTAGCTTTTACGTAAGGAAGTTTTTGACTGAAACCAGTACGTAGCCTTTTGAGCTAATGTGAAACTGAAGAACTTTATGTGCGTTATTGGATTTAGTCCATTCAAGCTATTTAGTGAGGCGTAACTCTTTGGAAGCCAGAAACCAGCCAACCATACTACAAATATTGACTTTATGCATATATTATTTCCTCCAATCTTGTGCCATAGAATTGCAAAAAGTAAAGGAACTTTAACTTCAATCTTTTTGTTGGATTTCCTCATTAATTTCCTCCCTCGAGTTAGAGTTCTCCAATCACTTTTCTTTTCCTAAACCACTTTTCTATTATCTATTTTTATAATTTTTTTAAAAACAATGGAAGAATCGATTTGTTTGTCAAACTATTCGGATTCATACTTTAGCGTTTAAAACAATATACAATTTTTTGCCAGTGAAAATGATTGAACAATTTTGACATTAACAGTCGGAAATGTGCCTCAAATATTTAAGTTGTTGTTTTACATAGGCTTATGCCCATGAGCTTGGTACCTGACGAAAACGAAAAATTAAGGGTATTTTGCACATATAAAGCGTAATTATATGAAATATTGAATGTTTCCCCACTGTGGTATGGCGTTACTGGAATAATAATCTTTGGCACAGTCTATGGTAAATGTATTACAAGATTGATGGTTTTTAACACTGGCAGACACCAAAAAACACGTTTTCCGGGGTCTTGTGGCGCACTACCAGAAAGCTCCTGGGGGTAGCCCGGGGGTCCTCATGGGCAGTCGGATGTGCTCGTGCGATTCCAGACCATTCCGGGCGATTCCGGGGCTTTTCCGGACCATTCCGGGGTCGCTGAAAATGGGTCACTTTTGTAGTCATAACCGGCACACCCGGAATTACCGAATTCCGTGTTTTTTCCGGTGTGCCGGCGGGATTCCGGGGTCATATATCTCAGTCTTGGGACATGTTTGGAGTACGCTGTTAAGGTTGGGGGCCATAGAAAAGCGAGCTGAGTCCAAAAATGGCAATTCCGGGTCATTCCGGGTAAAAATGAGAGAGTTTGGGTTGGGTCCCATCCATGTCACACGGATGTGACATGGTGTCACAAATGTGTGACACGTTCATTTAAGCGTATTTATGTGTTTATGGTGTGGTGTGAGGCCAATAGCATCCATGTAGTGTCTCTTAGAGGTGGAACTAATGCTGCAAAATGCCTGAATAGGCCCTGAAAGGGCTTCATCCTCAGGACGTGGGAAATGATTACACCATTCCGGGGTCTTAGAAGTTTTGTGTCACAAATACGTGACACAGCTCAGAGTGATGACGGCATTCCGGGGTTGGAGCTGGGTAGCCAGTGTTAGCCTAGCACCACACAGAGAGTCATCTAGGCAGTATAAATCAACTCTACGAAGTTTGGTAAATAACACAGGGACTAATTACCGTGGATGCATGAAAGGAATACAGCGTTCCGGGGTCTCAGAATTTTTGTGTCACAAATACGTGGCACAGCCGACAGTGATGACGGCATTCCGGGGTTGGAGCTAGGAATCTAGTACTTGCTTAGCACCACACAGAGAATCATCTAAGCAGTGTAAATCAACACTGCGAAGCTTGGTAAATAACAGACACTAATTACTGTGGATGCATGAAAGGAGTAAGTAAGTAAGTAAGTAAGTAAGTCCGAGCATGTTTTATAACGACACTTCCCCAACTGACCGTTGGGTCCGCTGGAGGGAGAGTCTCGAACTGAAATGGCCAAACCTCCATATCGTCCATTTCGCCAACTGACATGGACCTGTAGCGGGAAGGTTGCCTGCATATGTCCTGATCTAATGTGTCTTACTATCACTTTGTCCAATGGCATGTTCAGTTCTGTTTATGAGGTTGAACTGTCACAGGGAGGCGGTCCGTAGTTACGAACCGATCCTGTGACAGCTGATATCTTCTGGTGGAGACTGTACTTCAGATTCAAACTAATACCAAGCAGGCCCGGCTCTTCCTCCCTGTACCACCTATTCTAATCTAGAAATATATCTGCAACATACATAAATGGGCGGGGGAAATATATCTTTGACACTAGGAGCCTCCACCAGTATCGAACACGGGATATTTTCTCTCCCCCCGGTCCTAGCGGCTGGTACAGGAGAACCCCAAACCAGTATAGTTCGAGACTTCACGTGCCTCCGCCACATAGAATTCCCCCATCTTTTTGAAACATCATATTTGAGAGTTGGAAAAAATATAGGGAAAATACCCACATAAAAAAGGGGGGCGAGAGAATCGGGTATGTAAGGCTTATATGTTGTCTGACGGGACCTCAGCCAGCATAGAAGTCTTACGGAACATATGAACCATGTACTCGTAGGCAGGCGTAGGCGCCTACCTACTTGACTACAGGGTTCTAGGGTTCTGGCTGACGATGCAAGGAAGCAGCTGTCAGGGCCCAGCCTCAGATATGCTTCATTAGCCGGATACTATACTGCCCGATTTCAGTATGGCGTCTTTGCATTTGCAACCAGCAAGACCCTCCCGGTTGCGAGAGCTCAGCGCAGAATCCATATGCCACGCATATGGATCCCTCTTCGGGTGCATGAAAGGAATACAGTGTTCCGTGGTCTCAGCATTTTTGTGTCACAAATACGTGGCACAGACGAGAGTGATGACGGCGTTCCGGGGTTGGAGCTGGGAAGCTGGTACTAGCTTCGCACCACACAGAGAATTATCTAGGCAGTGTAAATCACCACTGCGAAGCTTGGTAAATAACACAGGGACTAATTACTGTGGATGCATGAAAGGAGTACAGCGTTCCGGGGTCTCAGAATTTTTGTGTCACAAATACGTGGCACAGACGAGAGTGATGACGGCGTTCCGGGGTTGGAGCTGGGAAGCTAGTACTAGCTTAGCACCACACAGAGAATTATCTAGGCAGTGTAAATCACCACTGCGAAGCTTGGTAAATAACACAGGGACTAATTACTGTGGATGCATGAAAGGAGTACAGCGTTCCGGGGTCTCAGAATTTTTGTGTCACAAATACGTGGCACAGACGAGAGTGATGACGGCGTTCCGGGGTTGGAGCTGGGAAGCTAGTACTAGCTTAGCACCACACAGAGAATCATCTAGGCAGTGTAAATCACCACTAAGAAGCTTGGTAAATAACACAGGGACTAATTACTGTGGATGCATGAAAGGAGTACAGCGTTCCGGGGTCTCAGAATTTTTGTGTCACAAATACGTGGCACAGACGAGAGTGATGACGGCGTTCCGGGGTTGGAGCTGGCAAGCTGGTACTAGCTTCGCACCACACAGAGAATTATCTAGGCAGTGTAAATCACCACTGCGAAGCTTGGTAAATAACACAGGGACTAATTACTGTGGATGCATGAAAGGAGTACAGCGTTCCGGGGTCTCAGAATTTTTGTGTCACAAATACGTGGCACAGACGAGAGTGATGACGGCGTTCCGGGGTTGGAGCTGGGAAGCTAGTACTAGCTTAGCACCACACAGAGAATCATCTAGGCAGTGTAAATCACCACTGCGAAGCTTGGTAAATAACACAGGGACTAATTACTGTGGATGCATGAAAGGAGTACAGCGTTCCGGGGTCTCAGAATTTTTGTGTCACAAATACGTGGCACAGACGAGAGTGATGACGGCGTTCCGGGGTTGGAGCTGGGAAGCTAGTACTAGCTTAGCACCACACAGAGAATCATCTAGGCAGTGTAAATCACCACTGCGAAGCTTGGTAAATAACACAGGGACTAATTACTGTGGATCAATGAAAGGAGTACAGCGTTCCGGGGTCTCAGAATTTTTGTGTCACAAATACGTGGCACAGACGAGAGTGATGACGGCGTTCCGGGGTTGGAGCTGGGAAGCTAAAGCCATTATCTGGGAGCGATTAGCTTAGCACCTCTAGCACCTTAGCACGAATCTCAAATCTCGTCTAGGCAGTATAAATAAGCAGTGCGAAGCCTGGAAATGCAAAAATCCACCTGAGGTACCTCTCAGAACGGCTCCCCAAGGCACTTGCCCAGCTACAACTTTAGCTAGACACAACCAATAGCGGTCATGTGTACATTTTTGGAAAGAGCACATCAAGAGGAATCGAACGGTACCAATCTTGCCACTATGCGACGTATGAGTCAAAAGTTTTGACTGCCTAGGCTTAAAATCCGCCGGACGAGATTTTGAACCAAGTCGCAAGGTGCACTTTTGTCGGGAAGCCTGGTAGGATACTTATGTACTACCAAGGCATTATACAACTATGGTGGATCTAGCTTTTCACATGTCTCTGCTTTACAGAAATATAAAATATAGACACATTCCCTTAGTATTAGTAGCAGTAGAGGCCAAAAACCCATCTGAGGTACCCCTCAGAACGGCTCCCCGAGGCACTTGCCCAGGTACAACTTTAGCTAGACACAACCAATAGCGGTCATGTGTACATTTTTGGAAAGAGCACATCAAGAGGAATCGAACGGTACCAATCTTGCCACTATGCGACGTATGAGTCAAAAGTTTTGACTGCCTAGGCTTAAAATCCGCCGGACGAGATTTTGAACCAAGTCGCAAGGTGCACTTTTGTCGGGAAGCCTGGTAGGATACTTATGTACTACCAAGGCATTATACAACTATGGTGGATCTAGCTTCTCACATGTCTCTGCTTTACAGAAATATAAAATATAGACACATTCCCTTAGTACTAGTAGCAGTAGAATCCAAAAACCCATCTGAGGTACCCCTCAGAACGGCTCCTCAAGGCACTTTCCCAGGTACAACTTTAGCTAGACACAACCAATAGCGGTCATGTGTACAGTTTTGGAAAGAGCACATCAAGAGGAATCGAACGGTACCAATCTTGCCACTATGCGACGTATGAGTCAAAAGTTTTGACTGCCTAGGCTTAAAATCCGCCGGACGAGATTTTGAACCAAGTCGCAAGGTGCACTTTTGTCGGGAAGCCTGGTAGGATACTTATGTACTACCAAGGCATTATACAACTATGGTGGATCTAGCTTCTCACATGTCTCTGCTTTACAGAAATATAAAATATAGACACATTCCCTTAGTATTAGTAGCAGTAGAGGCCAAAAACCCATCTGAGGTACCCCTCAGAACGGCTCCCCGAGGCACTTGCCCAGGTACAACTTTAGCTAGACACAACCAATAGCGGTCATGTGTACATTTTTGGAAAGAGCACATCAAGAGGAATCGAACGGTACCAATCTTGCCAATATGCGACGTATGAGTCAAAAGTTTTGACTGCCTAGGCTTAAAATCCGCCGGACGAGATTTTGAACCAAGTCGCAAAGTGCACTTTTGTCGGGAAGCCTGGTAGGATACTTATGTACTACCAAGGCATTATACAACTATGGTGGATCTAGCTTCTCACATGTCTCTGCTTTACAGAAATATAAAATATAGACACATTCCCTTAGTATTAGTAGCAGTAGAGGCCAAAAACCCATCTGAGGTACCCCTCAGAACGGCTCTTCAAGGCACTTTCCCAGGTACAACTTTAGCTAGACACAACCAATAGCGGTCATGTGTACATTTTTGGAAAGCGCACATCAAGAGGAATCGAACGGTATCAATCTTGCCACTATGTGACGTATGAGTCAAAAGTTTTGACTGCCTAGGCTTAAAATCCGCCGGACGAGATTTTGAACCAAGTCGCAAGGTGCACTTTTGTCGGGAAGCCTGGTAGGATACTTATGTACTACCAAGGCATTATACAACTATGGTGGATCTAGCTTCTCACATGTCTCTGCTTTACAGAAATATAAAATATAGACACATTCCCTTAGTATTAGTAGCAGTAGAGGCCAAAAACCCATCTGAGGTACCCCTCAGAACGGCTCCTCAAGGCACTTTCCCAGGTACAACTTTAGCTAGACACAACCAATAGCGGCCATATGTATGTTTTTGGAAAGAGCACATCAAGAGGAATCGAACGGTACCAATCTTGCCACTATGCGACGTATGAGTCAAAAGTTTTGACTGCCTAGGCTTAAAATCCGCCGGACGAGATTTTGAACCAAGTCGCAAGGTGCACTTTTGTCGGGAAGCCTGGTAGGATACTTATGTACTACCAAGGCATTATACAACTATGGTGGATCTAGCTTCTCACATGTCTCTGCTTTACAGAAATATAAAATATAGACACATTCCCTTAGTACTAGTAGCAGTAGAGGCCAAAAACCCATCTGAGGTACCCCGCAGAACGGCTCCTCAAGGCACTTTTCCAGGTACAACTTTAGCTAGACACAACCAATAGCGGTCATGTGTACATTTTTGGAAAGAGCACATCAAGAGGAATCGAACGGTACTAATCTTGCCACTATGCGACGTATGAGTCAAAAGTTTTGACTGCCTAGGCTTAAAATCCGCCGGACGAGATTTTGAACCAAGTCGCAAGGTGCACTTTTGTCGGGAAGCCTGGTAGGATACCTATGTACTACCAAGGCATTATACAACTATGGTGGATCTAGCTTCTCACATGTCTCTGCTTTACAGAAATATAAAATATAGACACATTCCCTTAGTATAAGTAGCAGTAGAGGCCGACAACCCATCTGAGGTACCCCTCAGAACGGCTCTTCAAGGCACTTTCCCAGGTACAACTTTAGCTAGACACAACCAATAGCGGTTATGTGTACATTTTTGGAAAGCGCGCATCAAGAGGAATCGAACGGTACCAATCTTGCCATTATGCAACGTATGAGTCAAAAGTTTTGACTGCCTAGGCTTAAAATCCGCCGGACGAGATTTTGAACCAAGTCGCAAGGTGCACTTTTGTCGGGAAGCCTGGTAGGATACTTATGTACTACCAAGGCATTATACAACTATGGTGGATCTAGCTTCTCACATGTCTCTGCTTTACAGAAATATAAAATATAGACACATTCCCTTAGTATTAGTAGCAGTAGAGGCCAAAAACCCATCTGAGGTACCCCTCAGAACGGCTCTTCAAGGCACTTTCCCAGGTACAACTTTAGCTAGACACAACCAATAGCGGTCATGTGTACATTTTTGGAAAGAGCACATCAAGAGGAATCGAACGGTATCAATCTTGCCACTATGCGACGTATGAGTCAAAAGTTTTGACTGCCTAGGCTTAAAATCCGCCGGACGAGATTTTGAACCAAGTCGCAAGGTGCACTTTTGTCGGGAAGCCTGGTAGGATACTTATGTACTACCAAGGCATTATACAACTATGGTGGATCTAGCTTCTCACATGTCTCTGCTTTACAGAAATATAAAATATAGACACATTCCCTTAGTATTAGTAGCAGTAGAGGCCAAAAACCCATCTGAGGTACCCCTCAGAACGGCTCCTCAAGGCACTTTCCCAGGTACAACTTTAGCTAGACACAACCAATAGCGGTCATGTGTACATTTTTGGAAAGAGCACATCAAGAGGAATCGAACGGTACCAATCTTGCCACTATGCGACGTATGAGTCAAAAGTTTTGACTGCCTAGGCTTAAAATCCGCCGGACGAGATTTTGAACCAAGTCGCAAGGTGCACTTTTGTCGGGAAGCCTGGTAGGATACTTATGTACTACCAAGGCATTATACAACTATGGTGGATCTAGCTTCTCACATGTCTCTGCTTTACAGAAATATAAAATATAGACACATTCCCTTAGTACTAGTAGCAGTAGAGGCCAAAAACCCATCTGAGGTACCCCTCAGAACGGCTCCTCAAGGCACTTTTCCAGGTACAACTTTAGCTAGACACAACCAATAGCGGTCATGTGTACAGTTTTGGAAAGCGCACATCAAGAGGAATCGAACGGTACCAATCTTGCCACTATGCGACGTATGAGTCAAAAGTTTTGACTGCCTAGGCTTAAAATCCGCCGGACGAGATTTTGAACCAAGTCGCAAGGTGCACTTTTGTCGGGAAGCCTGGTAGGATACCTATGTACTACCAAGGCATTATACAACTATGGTGGATCTAGCTTCTCACATGTCTCTGCTTTACAGAAATATAAAATATAGACACATTCCCTTAGTATAAGTAGCAGTAGAGGCCGAAAACCCATCTGAGGTACCCCTCAGAACGGCTCTTCAAGGCACTTTCCCAGGTACAACTTTAGCTAGACACAACCAATAGCGGTTATGTGTACATTTTTGGAAAGCGCGCATCAAGAGGAATCGAACGGTACCAATCTTGCCATTATGCAACGTATGAGTCAAAAGTTTTGACTGCCTAGGCTTAAAATCCGCCGGACGAGATTTTGAACCAAGTCGCAAGGTGCACTTTTGTCGGGAAGCCTGGTAGGATACTTATGTACTACCAAGGCATTATACAACTATGGTGGATCTAGCTTCTCACATGTCTCTGCTTTACAGAAATATAAAATATAGACACATTCCCTTAGTATTAGTAGCAGTAGAGGCCAAAAACCCATCTGAGGTACCCCTCAGAACGGCTCTTCAAGGCACTTTCCCAGGTACAACTTTAGCTAGACACAACCAATAGCGGTCATGTGTACATTTTTGGAAAGCGCACATCAAGAGGAATCGAACGGTATCAATCTTGCCACTATGTGACGTATGAGTCAAAAGTTTTGACTGCCTAGGCTTAAAATCCGCCGGACGAGATTTTGAACCAAGTCGCAAGGTGCACTTTTGTCGGGAAGCCTGGTAGGATACTTATGTACTACCAAGGCATTATACAACTATGGTGGATCTAGCTTCTCACATGTCTCTGCTTTACAGAAATATAAAATATAGACACATTCCCTTAGTATTAGTAGCAGTAGAGGCCAAAAACCCATCTGAGGTACCCCTCAGAACGGCTCCTCAAGGCACTTTCCCAGGTACAACTTTAGCTAGACACAACCAATAGCGGTCATGTGTACATTTTTGGAAAGAGCACATCAAGACAAATCGAACGGTACCAATCTTGCCACTATGCGACGTATGAGTCAAAAGTTTTGACTGCCTAGGCTTAAAATCCGCCGGACGAGATTTTGAACCAAGTCGCAAGGTGCACTTTTGTCGGGAAGCCTGGTAGGATACTTATGTACTACCAAGGCATTATACAACTATGGTGGATCTAGCTTCTCACATGTCTCTGCTTTACAGAAATATAAAATATAGACACATTCCCTTAGTACTAGTAGCAGTAGAGGCCAAAAACCCATCTGAGGTACCCCGCAGAACGGCTCCTCAAGGCACTTTTCCAGGTACAACTTTAGCTAGACACAACCAATAGCGGTCATGTGTACATTTTTGGAAAGAGCACATCAAGAGGAATCGAACGGTACTAATCTTGCCACTATGCGACGTATGAGTCAAAAGTTTTGACTGCCTAGGCTTAAAATCCGCCGGACGAGATTTTGAACCAAGTCGCAAGGTGCACTTTTGTCGGGAAGCCTGGTAGGATACTTATGTACTACCAAGGCATTATACAACTATGGTGGATCTAGCTTCTCACATGTCTCTGCTTTACAGAAATATAAAATATAGACACATTCCCTTAGTACTAGTAGCAGTAGAGGCCAAAAACCCATCTGAGGTACCCCTCAGAACGGCTCCTCAAGGCACTTTCCCAGGTACAACTTTAGCTAGACACAACCAATAGCGGTCATGTGTACATTTTTGGAAAGAGCACATCAAGAGGAATCGAACGGTACCAATCTTGCCACTATGCGACGTATGAGTCAAAAGTTTTGACTGCCTAGGCTTAAAATCCGCCGGACGAGATTTTGAACCAAGTCGCAAGGTGCACTTTTGTCGGGAAGCCTGGTAGGATACTTATGTACTACCAAGGCATTATACAACTATGGTGGATCTAGCTTCTCACATGTCTCTGCTTTACAGAAATATAAAATATAGACACATTCCCTTAGTATTAGTAGCAGTAGAGGCCAAAAACCCATCTGAGGTACCCCTCAGAACGGCTCCTCAAGGCACTTTCCCAGGTACAACTTTAGCTAGACACAACCAATAGCGGTCATGTGTACATTTTTGGAAAGAGCACATCAAGAGGAATCGAACGGTACCAATCTTGCCACTATGCGACGTATGAGTCAAAAGTTTTGACTGCCTAGGCTTAAAATCCGCCGGACGAGATTTTGAACCAAGTCGCAAGGTGCACTTTTGTCGGGAAGCCTGGTAGGATACTAATGTACTACCAAGGCATTATACAACTATGGTGGATCTAGCTTCTCACATGTCTCTGCTTTACAGAAATATAAAATATAGACACATTCCCTTAGTATTAGTAGCAGTAGAGGCCAAAAACCCATCTGAGGTACTCCTCAGAACGGCTCCTCAAGGCACTTTCCCAGGTACAACTTTAGCTAGACACAACCAATAGCGGTCATGTGTACATTTTTGGAAAGAGCACATCAAGAGGAATCGAACGGTACCAATCTTGCCACTATGCGACGTATGAGTCAAAAGTTTTGACTGCCTAGGCTTAAAATCCGCCGGACGAGATTTTGAACCAAGTCGCAAGGTGCACTTTTGTCGGGAAGCCTGGTAGGATACTTATGTACTACCAAGGCATTATACAACTATGGTGGATCTAGCTTCTCACATGTCTCTGCTTTACAGAAATATAAAATATAGACACATTTCCTTAGTACTAGTAGCAGTAGAGGCCAAAAACCCATCTGAGGTACCCCTCAGAACGGCTCCTCAAGGCACTTTTCCAGGTACAACTTTAGCTAGACACAACCAATAGCGGTCATGTGTACAGTTTTGGAAAGCGCACATCAAGAGGAATCGAACGGTACCAATCTTGCCACTATGCGACGTATGAGTCAAAAGTTTTGACTGCCTAGGCTTAAAATCCGCCGGACGAGATTTTGAACCAAGTCGCAAGGTGCACTTTTGTCGGGAAGCCTGGTAGGATACTTATGTACTACCAAGGCATTATACAACTATGGTGGATCTAGCTTCTCACATGTCTCTGCTTTACAGAAATATAAAATATAGACACATTCCCTTAGTACTAGTAGCAGTAGAGGCCAAAAACCCATCTGAGGTACCCCTCAGAACGGCTCCTCAAGGCACTTTCCCAGGTACAACTTTAGCTAGACACAACCAATAGCGGTCATTTGTACATTTTTGGAAAGAGCACATCAAGAGGAATCGAACGGTACCAATCTTGCCACTATGCGACGTATGAGTCAAAAGTTTTGACTGCCTAGGCTTAAAATCCGCCGGACGAGATTTTGAACCAAGTCGCAAGGTGCACTTTTGTCGGGAAGCCTGGTAGGATACTTATGTACTACCAAGGCATTATACAACTATGGTGGATCTAGCTTCTCACATGTCTCTGCTTTACAGAAATATAAAATATAGACACATTCCCTTAGTACTAGTAGCAGTAGAGGCCAAAAACCCATCTGAGGTACCCCTCAGAACGGCTCCTCAAGGCACTTTCCCAGGTACAACTTTAGCTAGACACAACCAATAGCGGTCATGTGTACATTTTTGGAAAGAGCACATCAAGAGGAATCGAACGGTACCAATCTTGCCACTATGCGACGTATGAGTCAAAAGTTTTGACTGCCTAGGCTTAAAATCCGCCGGACGAGATTTTGAACCAAGTCGCAAGGTGCACTTTTGTCGGGAAGCCTGGTAGGATACTTATGTACTACCAAGGCATTACACAACTATGGTGGATCTAGCTTCTCACATGTCTCTGCTTTACAGAAATATAAAATATAGACACATTCCCTTAGTACTAGTAGCAGTAGAGGCCAAAAACCCATCTGAGGTACCCCTCAGAACGGCTCCCCGAGGCACTTGCCCAGGTACAACATTAGCTAGACACAACCAATAGCGGTCATGTGTACATTTTTGGAAAGAGCACATCAAGAGGAATTGAACGGTACCAATCTTGCCACTATGCGACGTATGAGTCAAAAGTTTTGACTGCCTAGGCTTAAAATCCGCCGGACGAGATTTTGAACCAAGTCGCAAGGTGCACTTTTGTCGGGAAGCCTGGTAGGATACTTATGTACTACCAAGGCATTATACAACTATGGTGGATCTAGCTTCTCACATGTCTCTGCTTTACAGAAATATAAAATATAGACACATTCCCTTAGTACTAGTAGCAGTAGAGGCCAAAAACCCATCTGAGGTACCCCTCAGAACGGCTCCCCGAGGCACTTGCCCAGGTACAACTTTAGCTAGGCACATCCAATAGCGGCCATATGTATGTTTTTGGTAAGAGCACATCAAGAGGAATCGAACGGTACCAATCTTGCCGCAATATAGGATGGTAGATGTTTGTGTCAGTTAGGCAAAACGTTTCAGCTCACGTCTGGCAACTGCTGTAGGTTCTCCTTATGACTGGCAGTAGTTTTGGCACAATGCACATACAGGCACGTTTAAATAGACACTAAATTATCATTCCCGGCCCATTCCTACCCAACATAGGCCATTTCACACTTTGTGACACACATACGTGGCATGTCACAAATACGTGACAGATTAAGAAATATATAGGTAATTCATTGAATAATCAGATCAAAATTTTCGATGACCCGGAATCGATTTCTGATCACTATTTATTGATTAGAGGACCAGGGGAGCATGAAGAAATCGATCCCCACACCAGGAACCCCTTCCTAAGCCCAGGACAAACGTGTCACACATGTGTGACACGTTTAGCAAATCTGTCACAAATACGTGACACAAATAGCCATCTGTAAAGATTTGGCTCCGCCGGGAATCGAACCACGGACCTCCCGAACTGCAGTTAGGCGTGCAACCACTACACCACGGAGCCAGGAGAGAAGAGCACATAACTTCTATATCATTGGTGCTCTCTGTACATCTCTCCCTCGCTTACAAGAGGCTCGCCCCGAGCCGCACAAGGACCAAACACAGGGAAACAGCCAGTCTAGCCTCGCCAAGACAGGTACACACGACAAGAAACAGGGGCTGGATTCCAGGTTCTCCTGGCAGCCTGCTGTAGAGATTTGGCTCCGCCGGGAATCGAACCACGGACCTCCCGAACTGCAGTTAGGCGTGCAACCACTACACCACGGAGCCAGGAGAGAAGAGCACATAACTTCTATATCATTGGTGCTCTCTGTACACATCTGTCACAAATACGTGACACAAATAGCCATCTGTCACAAATACGTGACACAAATAGCATTTTTGTCACACATGTGTGACATGTCACAAATGCGTGACAAAAATAGCCATTTTGGGTCGTGTCACAAATACGTGACACGGAATTTTTTGTCTGCAGGGTCGGTTATAGCCATTAAATAAGACAACTGGTGCGAAAGTATGCACAGAAAGATTCAAGCCACAATGCAGGCAAAGTAATATGTTTAGATTCGTCCTGTAAGCAAGCTTCTTTGATTTCAATTGGGTTATATGTACTTGATGATTCGGACGTGTATTCGGGGAGGGGTTGTAGCTCGCCGGTAGGTATCAAGAATGTTTTAAATTTGTCTTTAAATTATATTTAAATTTTAAAGTGTCTCTTGCATCGCCCAAACATTGCTATATATAAACTAATTTTATATGGGAATCCGTTAGGAATCGAATGG
The DNA here is from genome assembly GCA_030248195.1 of Trissonchulus latispiculum. NCBI lineage: Eukaryota > Metazoa > Nematoda > Enoplea > Enoplida > Ironidae > Trissonchulus > Trissonchulus latispiculum. The sequence continues at coordinate 28,172 of JASAND010007968.1, read as the reverse complement.
GATCTCAGGAAACTGCCACATGAAAGACTATAATTGAATCTTATGAACTTTTATTCAGGTTAAGTAACCGAAGTAGGAAGCAGGTGCTTTCTTTGTGGGAACTAGTAAAACGAACGGATATGTATATAAAAATTTGTATATCTTGCAGTCTTGAAAAATCATGCAGTTACAGCGACACTGTTTCTCGTGTATTGACAAAATTAATTGTTGCTGAAATTGGAGACTAATACAGAATGGTTATTTAACAGGAATATCTCTCTTTCCTTCTCCGTCATTGGTATACAACTGGAAAAGTGTAGCACAAGTTTACTAGCCTTTCGTCAAAATTAAAATTTGTGACCTTCAGTGCAACGTTGAACCGTAGACTATTGTATATAAGTGTAGCAAACAAAAAACAGTGGGCTTAAATTATACTAATACTTATTGCTAAATGTTGTGCTAATTTGTTCTGTAAAATGCTTTGAAATTTTCGGAAAGTTTTCACAGTGTGCTGTTCCGAAAAGCAATTCTGGTTGGGTGTGTCTGAGGAGTTGCTAGAATAGAGATTCTGCAAACCTAACTGACGTAAAGTTGCGCTGACGTAGAAGTTACTTTTTAGAAACTATACTTTACATTGTCAAAAATCATAACAATTACAAAAGTTGACTTGATTGGATACCGGCTTTACAAAACTGACGGTATCCTAAATATACAGTTTTCATTACAATTTACTGCATGACGTCCTTATACAGCCACTGACTCTTCGTTTTATTTTTAACCGTTGACGTGTTAGCTTGGGTGCATAGTTAGCTAAATATAATTGTAAGGATTTAAAACTTGCAGAAAAGCTAAGGCGAGTGTGTGTACTGTGTCGCGTACATAGGTCAGAATAATTAGCGTTAATGAAAATTTTCTGTTCAGATGTGCGGATGATTTGCGGCCCCTGACTCCTGACTCGTTGGGAATGTCGTTCACTTTCCACCGGCTACGCCAAAGTATGGCCTTACGGTTTACTTTTACGGCATGTCGTTAAGTAGCTGTGTAGTGTATCTTGGCTAATTAAATTAGGTTATCCGATTATCACCATGGTTTCACTAGCAAGCAGCATGGTCGCCTTTTGTCCGTACATCTGGTAGCAGTTATGTCAGACTTTTTTTCTGTTCAACTTGGAAATAGTGTGTCATAAGGTTGTGCTGATTTCGTAACAAAGCCCTAAGTAATATGACATTCCTTCGTGCGAACTTGCCGTCAGGTCAGGTAAACAGGACACATTAGTTTTTACAAGAGTAAATGATAGGAAGAGTACGACACCGTACTCTTTCCTAATGTAAATGGCAAGTCAGATGCTCGGCACGTTAAGGCCGAAATCTCGAGGGAGGGGGGGTTAGGTACGGTTAACACAGGTAAATAATGTGTATACATGCTTTAGAACTTAAAACGCATCTGATTGGCTAATCGCCTACCTTTATGTCATGTCAAACTTATGTGTATATAAGGTGACTGCAGTAACGTGAAGACAGTTAAATTTATAAAAAATATAAATTTGAATTAGCATTGAACAGTTTGCATCAACGTAATATATACATGTTAATCATTTCTTCTGTTAATACTGAAAATGAGTTGCCTGAATATAACTTTCTAATGATAAGTCGCTTTACTATAGTGGGTAGTGGCCTCCCCCAAGATCTCGGTAGAGTCTCAGCTTAGTGTATGTTCGGTTGAACTGAAGTGCATTTGATTGGCTAATTAGCTACTGCTATTGAAATGCACTGATGAGGATTACTGTAGCTATAGCCAATCAAATGCATTTCAGTTTAATCGCATATAAACACACGCTTAACAACACTAAACTGAGCTTCTCCACTCGAGATCTCGGGGAGAGGTCTGGTCACCTACCTAGTACACATAAATTTAACATGATATAAGGTAGGCGATTAGCCAATCAGATGCGCTTTAATTCTGACGCATATAGAGTATAGACATATGGAGATTTTTGGCCTTAATGTGACTGGCCATTTACGTTAAGGAAGAGTACGGTGTCGTGTCGTACTCTTCCTATCATTTTTTGGTTTTTTCGACCTAAAGGAAGATTAGACATGGTTACATGAATGGGTTTAAAGACATGAGGTAAACTACTGCATAGGTACTTACTTATATATCTGTTTTATTTTTGTAACAAACTGTTTCACCGGTAGTTGCCTGGTTGCCATTTTGATTCTACCTAAAAGGGTAGATCCCCGGTTCTAGTAGGTAATTAGGATATTTGAGCTAATCCATTCTCTGGTGATCTGGTATGCAATTAGTGCCAAGCTTAAATCATCTAAGATCAGGAGGAACTGTCAGTATAAGGGAAAGAAATGTGGGACTCTTCTAGAGACAGAAACCTGTTACTAAGGTTTCGTTCGTACAGCTTAATCAATATCACAACTCGTTTCGTTCAGTAGTTCTTTTGACCAGGATTTCAGTCCTGTTCTCACTGTCAGATGTGCTCTGACAGCAACATTTAGCAGCTGAGATGGACTTATTGATTTAAAGCTTAATTAATTAGCGAGATTATTATTGAAGTTGGGTTGTAGAACAGAGGAATGAATGTAGGTCAGATTTGAAACTGGTTAGATAAAACCTACAGGTTGCAGCGACACCTGTATACATTTAATAATTTTATTGCGTGAGTTTGAGGTAATAAATCAGGTTTGACAAGTTTTTTGTTAGCTTTTGATTAATTTATGATGTTTAACTTGGAAACTGTGCGTGGTTTATATTTAGCAGAATTGACCTTAACGTGTTATCTCGTCGAAAAAATGATGAAAATGAAAAAAATTGGGTTTACCTTTTGGAGAACCGAATTTTTAGTGTGCCTGTGTCTTGAGACATAGTTAAATAGATTTTTTGCTAGGATGTTATGTTACACTTACTCGATGATTAAAAAAATTATTGGTTTGAAAATTTAGTCGTCTTTCTTTTCGGCCACTTCTTTCTAAACAGGCAGCAGAAGTTTAAATTTATGCCGTGTATTCTTGCTTAAATCTTAAAACTAACATTAGGTAACTTAGATATGCTATTTTGCTGTAGGTACTATCGTTGTTTGTTAGAGCTCGTAAACCCTTATAAGGATTGGTTTGAGGACTTTTAGCCTAGTATTCAGTTTGTTCAATGTTTTGTTGAAGCACTGTTCCACTGTTCCACTGTTTGGCGCTGCGAGTAGGGCTCGAGCATTCGCAGAAACTCCCATTACGTATAGGAATACATTATTTCTGTGGCTGGTATTTCAGCACTATAGATTAGAGTCATCACTGAAGGAAGATTTGTATTTTAGCACCTACCTTTATAGGAGAGATTTCTTATTATTCCTATTGCAAAATGGATGACAATCCGTTTGGTAACAACTTTAGGTTACCCACCAATAGGGATTATAATAACTGAACCTGAACTTATCATGCTGGACTCGGAATAATGGACAGAATTGTGTGAGGAGACCTCTAATTTTCTTCATTTGAAAAGAAACTTCCAGTTTTTTCCTTTTCTTCTATTCCAATTTTCCATTTGGTTTCTGCTGGCTTGAATGAAAATAGTGCAGTCGTCAATCGACCTTTAAAGAGGACAAATAAGCTAGAGTAGTGTACTCTGCTGTCAACGTTATACACAGAGGTTCAATTCAAACAAATGTACTAGACATTGGCTGGTAGAATTTAGCTCAGAAGTGGCGTTTTGGGTTTCCCTCCATTTCCAGAGTTCTGCTGAAGTTTTCCATTGAACTGAAAAAAGTTTATTTACACTTACAGATTGCATTTCTATTTATTTTAGTTTCGCAGTACCAAATGCCCCTTAAGGTCAAATTTTTGCCGTCGCAAACAGTTTCGTGCCAGCTAAGCCGCTAATTATATACTTATATACTTACAGTTGAAGACTGTATTTTGTTCTGAAACTGTGTATATAATTTGAACTGCATGTTTTCGTATTCATCTTCGGTTTATAGCTTTACGCGTGTTGTACGTATGTTTAAAGAAAAGGCCTCATGCTAACAGTAGCATATTGCTAATGAGGGAAAATGTGATAACTGGAAACTTTACCGGTTTATCCAATTTTCTTCTTCTTTGTCAGCCATAAAGCCAATAAAGCCAACCTCTGGCTAATGCCGAATGCTTTCATAAACTCAGTTTATTATCTCAGAGTCAGTGTAATGAGAAAGCATTTTATTAATCGGAAAGTTTCATATGTTATGAGCACAGTTTGAAACTTCCCTCAAGCTTAGCGCTGAGTTTTAGCTGTTATACTGACAGTGCTTTTCATAAAACTAGTACAGATTACTGATGATAAATAATTACTCATCACTTTTGCGTCTTGCGAAAAATGCGAACTCTTGCAGAAGGTCAACTACTGGATTCCTATTCAAAACTAGGATTTAACTTTCTGGGGCAGCTATTCCTAAATTTTTAGGTGCAGTACAGGATTAGTGCCTAAGAATTGGGAGGTACTAATTTGGAAAAGCGGTCCAGGTACCAATGTTATCTACGTCTAAACCCGGGTACATAAGGTTTAAGAGTTAAAAGTAGGATAGTTTAAACCGAGGTTTGTGATTTAACCCGGGTTTAGGCGTTTAACGGAACGTCCCCAACGGTAACATACATACCTATAGGTTCCTTTATTCTCACTGATTAATTTCAAATCTTCTCAAACGAGAGGGTAACTTATTTTATTACGATTTTGTTTATTCCCACCTACAAAATGACAAGAAAGGCCCAGGTATGTAATCCTTACATTTTTCTTTAGTACCTTTTCGCGAAAGATTTTTACTAGCTGTTTCGCTTATCTTTTTCGCAAAAAGGCCCTGAATGATGAAATCCTTATTATATTTTGATTGAACGCTTTGAATCCATCAATTTTTCTTATAATGTAAGCATTATATATGCAGTCTTGCTTTTGCATGTTCTTCAAATTGCTTCATTCAACTTGAAGGTCAACTGAAAAAATATGTACCATCAAAATCAGTTTATCATTTGTAATCTTCTTCCGAAATAATTGGAGATAATAATAACAAAGTATGCTTCCACCAAAAAGCAAAGCATTTTCTGATACATGTATTGTTCAACTTTCACCGGTATATACCTAGTGCCGGTCCCATTGTAATTGTGGAAGAACCGGGTCACCGGGATATTTTGCTGCCGAGACTAAACAATATCCTACTTACTTTAGAACTTTTAAATTATTAATTAATAAAAATGAAAGAGTTCAAAGTATTAATAATGAATGACTGTCTAAAAATACATAAATATGGTCATGCACGCACTGGTTTTGCTACAGATTAAGGCTAGCCTGTCGAGCAGAGCGTACAGCACAAGCCGAGAACTTGCTAGAACGTGTTAGGCTCATTGTTTTGGAGGCGAATTGAATCTCGGTACTGCTTTCGTTTTCCTTTGGTCTATGGCCATTGGCCGGTATTCCGGCATCGGTATTCCAGTATTAAGGCATCCCGGTATTCGGTGAGATAGGGGTGTTGTGAGTTGGCGGCGGTTGCCATTAAAAATCTGGGGTTTGCCCAATTTTAACATCAAACCGAAAAACCTGTTAGTGAGTGACATACGTACAGGTTGCTTGGAGGGGTTTGGGGGCCTGGACGTCACCGCCCCCCCCCAAGAGGAATCCCTCACCCTCCAGAATCCGGATTTTTCCGGTTTTTTGAGCAAAACCCTTTCACCCTCCCCCGGATCTTCCCCTCCTGCACATGTCTGGTGAGTGAGCTACTGAGTATTCGTCCGCGAGGGAGCGGAGGACCTTAAAATCCCACGCAGGGTTCATCCTGAAATTTTGCAATACTTGGATGCAGTTTACTTCGTATTGCTTTGTAGTTGAAATTTTGGAGGTTGAGGTTAATTGATTGGGGGTCAGTTAGAAAAGCAGCGATAAGTGCAACTTTGTTTTCATCTCAATTTAATATTCGACAGGTTTTCATACTTCCTCAGACAAAATTTCTGATCCCTCGTGCAGAGATGAATTATTTTTAGGGGCTTCCTACTGTCTGCACTGAATGTTTTGCAGTTAATTCATCATTTTTGTCTTGACATTTATTTATTGTACGCCAGGAAAGTTAGAGGTCGCCTACACACATACCTATCTTTCAGACTATCATGAATTAGAATGAGATATCAGCGCAGGTGATATCAAAATTTCTCCCCCAGTCATCAACGAAGAGGTATGGAAATGGGGAAAAGACTGCTTGCCAGGGATCGTTGGGGAAAATTTTTGGTTCAGAACAAAATCAGCAGGATATCTACTGTTCGTCTAAGTCATTTTTCCTTTCCCCCTTCCTTGAAAAATAATTCATGTCCAAGGGTAGGCAGTGGATGAAGACTGAGTGATTGGCTGACAGACCAGAAATAGAGGTTTCCTATTTTTCCACTCATATCTGGGAGTCTTAGGAGACAGGTAAGAGAGGTAAGGTAGCAATTGGTCCAATTTACCCTTTAGTCCTTCACTAAAGTACACTTCCTATAATTACCTGCTGAGTTCAGGACAGCCTTTCTTCACTCCAAGTTTCCACCACCTTTCGTGCACCTCTCAATAAACTACTCCTGAAATTTTAATGGGTTATGAACCTTGTCTCGCTTAATCTCCCCATTTTCTCTCGCTGTCTCCCTCTCTCTTTCGCACTATCTGCTCTGCTTAACATTGTATTAAACTTCGCTAGGTTAAGCTTATGAATCTTTTGTGGTTGGCTTTACGTCATACGTTCATTGAAACAGAGGACGCAGCCCAGGTGCATAGGTGGTGGCTTTGAAAGGAAAATAAAACTAAAGGCGTTTTCTTCCTCCCCTAATTGAAGTTGAGGTCTATTAGACATTTTGCGTTTAAAGATGACAATAACCTCTTGGCCGCCAAGAACGATGACCACATTTTAATAATATCATTGAAACTTCGGTAGCTTCAAAGTTTATTCGAAATGATAGCTTTTTTACCGAAGCTTTAAAGTAAATAAATATTTATACGTACAAACTAATTATTCTTTTTCATTTCAGCACAATCATGGCCATCTTCAATCTTACAGTTCAGGAATTGGACATTTATTAGTGACAATTAATCCTTACTGCCCATCCCCGTTATAATGATGACAATGTTATTAGAACTACGGTTTTCCTACAGAGTAATCAAACCGAACAGATAGTCCTGTATTCAATAGTTTATAGCTGTCAACAAACAAACAAACAAACAAACAAACAAACTAAAAGGTCAACAATGGATTCTTTAGTACCGTTCCTGTTCACATTGACACTGTATGTGGTAGAGGGGGTTAAGGTTTGCAACGATTCCCCTCCCTGTAAGGACGGTATGATCCTGACGGCCTGGCAACCCGTGGACGGTCTCAGCGGGGGAGATCTGATTGGTAGAGCTGTACTCTATTTTCTGGCCCTAGTCTACATGTTTCTTGGCGTATCCATTGTGGCGGACCGATTCATGGCATCGATAGAAGTCATCACTTCCCAGGAACGCGAAATTACCATCAAAAAATCGACCGGGGAAATATTTACGGTGACAGTGCGAATTTGGAACGAAACGGTGTCCAATCTAACCCTCATGGCCCTGGGTTCCTCGGCGCCTGAAATTCTTTTGTCTATTATTGAAGTGTGTGGGAATCGATTTGAGGCTGGCGAGCTGGGACCGAATACGATTGTGGGCAGTGCGGCCTTCAACCTGTTCATGATCATGGCAATTTGCGTGTACGTTGTTCCCTCCACGGAAATTCGTCGTCAGGCCCATCTGAGGGTATTTATGGTGACAGCGTCCTGGAGCGTTTTTGCCTACATTTGGCTTTATTTAATTCTGGCCCAGATTTCGCCCAAACGAATCGATATCTGGGAAGGTCTGGTGACCTTTCTTCTATTCCCGGTTACTGTGGGAATGGCCTATATAGCTGATAGAAAAATGTTTCCCTATAAAATTCTTCCACGAAAACTTCGTCCTTCCGTCAAGGGCGTTTCTAAGAGTGCTGGAACTGGCGATGCCGAGATGAATATGGCTGACGGTATGAATGAAATAGCTTGTCTTGTCATAAGTAATCTAGATATTAGCAAGAGCACATACATAATACATAAGAGTGTGACAGCTGGCAGGCTTTCTGCACAGCTGCAGGTACCTACATGCTCTGCGCGCTAACGGCTGACCCGCCCCCACAAATGTGTACCCAGTACACGTTTCTGTATTTATGCTCACTCGCCGTATCTTTACGCGTTAAAGCCCGAAAACACAATGCCTGCATGCGTCCAATTTGTGTCTGCTTCGAGTTTTCTAACGCAAAGATAGGTTTCGAATTTCATTGAAGTGAACATACACGTTTGTATGGGTGATCACTGGTCAGCCGTTAGCTTGCAGATCATGTACCTGCAGCTTATAACAGAGAACCTGCCAGCTGTCACACCCTTATGTAGGTATTATGTAATCTTGATGTTAGCAAGAGTACATAATCCAAAAGAATATGATAAGTGCCATACGCTATGTATTAGACCTGCTCATCCGATTCGCGTTATCGGCCTACCCCCGCCATAAATCAAACCCCCCTCAACCCCGCCCCTAAACATGTACGGGGTTCAAACGATGGATAGGGTTCTTGCTTATAAATTGTTCACAGCTGTTTTAATCATGCATGCTTTAGGCCTCCTCCTCCACAAATTAGGCACCTGTCTCGTTAACGTTAAACACATAAGCGTGCTAGCACAGACACCGATTTCGCGTTTGAACCTCGTGCAAGCATAGGAAGGGATCAAGGCGGGCTTGATTTATAAGCCGATAGCGTCGTGTAGGCAGAGGATGTGGAATACTTTTATTACATATAGAGTATGACTCTTGTCATATTCTTATGTATTATGAACTCTTGATTTGAGTAATAAAACTCACATGATCAATCCGCTGTAAGCTCCAAAGTTTCAAATTTCTAAATTTTGCTGTCTCAAGTAGCTATATCATCTTCTCGTATAATCATATCGTCTCTCTATCTATGATTTTGGCATATCGCTTCATTCAGTTGTATATATTAATGATTAATTCATCCGTTATTGAGTGTTTGAAACTCATCAGCATGAGGTGAAACCAAGAACGCTTTTGACTTTATCAAGCAAAATTAAGAAAACTCTTAACTATCCTAGTGTAGTATCATGATAATTTATGTCTTGTATTGTGTATTTACTAGATGATTTATCTTATTGTATATTATTTGTGCATATAGTCATATGTTTTGTGGTTCAGGTAGAAATGGCTACAAGCTGATACCTCAAGAAGACGTGGATCCCGAAGTGAAGGCCTTCGAAGAGCACAGACAAGAGTTTATGGAAATTTTTCGTGAAATTCGACGCAAAAATCCGGATACAGACATTGACACTCTTCAACAGATGGCGGAGTATGAAATGCTGAATAGAGGGCCGAAAAGTCGAGCCTTCTATCGAGTTCAGGCCACCCGACGACTGATTGGCGGAGGAAATGTGATTCGAAAAAAGCTGGAACGAGAGCACCATAAATCGATGGAGGCCTTGGCCGCCAAAGAAGCAGAGGACGAAAAGTATACCACAAAAGTTTTCTTCGATCCCATTCACTATACTGTGCTGGAAAACATCGGTAAATTTGACGTGACAGTCAGTCGGGAAGGCGGTCCAGAGGATACCATCATTATGGTGGACTATCGAACGGAGGACGGAACGGCGAACGCGGGGAGCGACTACATCGCCACTCAGGGAACCCTAACTCTCTATCCGGGTGATCATCATAAGACAATCTCCATCGAAATCATCGACGATGACATCTTCGAGGAGGATGAACACTTCTACATCCATCTGTCCAATCTCCGGGTTCAGTCCAAGGACGGATCCCTCCTTCATCCCCAGCAGGCCACGGCGCCGCTGGCTGAGCTGGTTCAGCCGGCCACGGCCACGGTCATGATCCTGGACGACGATCATGCCGGAGTCTTCTCCTTTGAGAAGAAGGAACTCATGGTTCATGAATCGGATGGCTATGTCCAGTTGAAGGTGATTCGACACAGCGGTGCTCGCGGGAACGTCCATATACCCTACAAAACCGTCGACGGCACAGCCAAGGGAGACCTTGACTATGAGAAAAAATCGGGTGAACTGGTGTTTGATAATGACGAAGTGGAGTAAGCTAGATCCTTAATTTGTTTATTGCACTGTGTTACTGCTGTACAGTTACTGCTAAAAGGACAATCAAGTGTACATAATACATAAGAGTATGACAAGTGGTGTGTTGTATGCAGCAAAAAAACAAAACCTGCGCACGATGACGTCTCGAGCCCGCAGACTGGATCCTTGTGATGCCTCGAAATTCCAAGCCCTGGTCGAAACGTGGGTGCACTCACTCGCTCTGGTTACACATTTTAAGTGCACACCTTAGTGTGTTAGCCAAAATTGTGTTTGTTTTGAGCTTACATTGCAAGAAATTCGAATCTGTTTGATTCACAAGGGTCATGTGCTATCGGGTTTCTTTTCCTTTGTGAATGAAATAATAATTTTGAATGAATGAATGAAATGAAATAATGAATGAAATTAGTTGTTGATTTAACTCAGTGCGTTATCGAGGTTTTACTATTTTAGGCAGTACATAACCATCGGAATTGTTGATGATCAAGAGTATGAAAAGTTGGAGGATTTTTCAGTTGAGCTGGGTGATCCAATTTGGACAAAGAAACTGTCTGGTGAGTCTTCATAGAATAAGAAAAACTCAAATATTTTTAAAAAAATGGCTAAAATCAGGAGTAGCTGTAAACTTGGAGCCTTCGCTTGCATAATGACTGTCTATTTAGTTTACTTATTTTAATATGTAAGTTTCCAACTAATTCACAAGTTCTACCTGGTTCCAGAAACTATCTGGGTCCAACATGTATCTGGTTTCTGAAAAAAAGAATACTCGTAGCGCATGTGCGCAAAGCAACGGTGGTAGGGTGCAGATTTAGATTTAGTGCGAATAGATTAATAGATGAGGGAAAGTTGAAGAAAAACGCAGTGCAATATTCCGTTACTGTATACCTAACGTCTCATGGCATATCTTCTGGTTGTCGGGTTAGTGTTATACACCGTCTAAACTTGAGATAAGACACAAACTAACCTGGATCAATTCCTTGTGTTAAAAGATGGCCACGTTAGCCCGTGTCAGCGTCTTACTCGATATTTATAAACGTTGCACATGTACGTAAGCCATATTTTACTTTAATGCTCTTGGGGAGATTCCACGGATATATTTGCGTAAAGGTAAATATTTAACTCAGCATTAGAGAGATTGCAGGGGCTAACGCTAAGCAGTGTCTTCTACTGCAGCAGTTTTTGCTTAGGTTTTTTCTGTTTTTGCCAAACTTAGATGTAACAGGTTTTGTATTGCTACTCGGCTGTACAACTAAAATCATTTCGGGTTGTTAATTTTCTGATATTGCAACCGTTCTAAACACTACAGGGACACCCAATCTCACCTCAATGAAGACGTACGTGTTATTTTTATTATGATTTGTTGCGCAGATCTCTCCAAGGTTCAACAGCGTTACATCAATCGACAGAAACGAAAGGCCATGGGAACCCTAAGTGTGGACGAAGCCAGTCGTAGAGGTTCGGTTCCCACCGTCCAGTCCTGGCCCGATCTGTTTCTAATAGACTTGATTCTCTCCGCTTTCGCTACTATTCCCCTTTATTTTCGCTGCTATTTTCTCTCTGACCCTCTATTTTCTCCTCCTCCTTTTCAGTGCCTGACATTTTTGGTAATTTTTTTGGAAACCAGAATTCAGTTTTCGAATAATATATAATGAAATTTTTGGAAATTGTTTGAAAATTTTAAAGGATTGTATTCCGTGTCGCTTCCGTCGGATCTTTTCAGGAAAGCCGCCCAGGCCCAGATTCCGCAAAACGTGACCAAATCAGCTAACATTTGGTATGGGTAGGTTTTCGACCACGCTGAGTTCAAATATAGCAAAATTTTTCAATTTCGAGAAAGTAGATTTTTTTGGGTCTTTTCCAGATAACCCCCCCCACCCCTAAAATTCTTAAACTTGACCAAATGAGCTAAAATTTGGAATAGGTATGTTTTCACTGAGTTCAAATGTCGCAAAATTTTTTGAATTCGCGAAATGCTATTTTTTTTCTATTCGCAAGGGAGGACCAAGGGAAACCAAAAAATTTTTTGTCTTCGATTTTTTGTCTTCGATTTCGAGCTTACGTCTTAAGCTTACAATTTTAGCTTATATTGAGCTGACGGAAAGCTGAATCGAAATACTGATTTCAGATTCGTGCTCAGCGCCCCAGAAACCCCCTATATGCAACCTTTCATAAAAATCAAGACAAAAAAGTTTTTGGATCCCCTTGGTCCCCCCTTCCCTTGCGAATCGAAAAAATTACATATCGCGAAATCAAAACATTTTGCGATATCTGAGCTCAGTGAGGTCGAAAACATACCTAAACCAAATTTTAGCTCATTTGGTCAAGTTTTAAGAACTTTAAGGGGGGGGGTAATCTGGAAAAGACCCGATTTTTTCGATTCGTAAGGAGAACCAAGGGAAACCGAAAAAACTTTTGTCTTCAATTTTGTTAGTTAGAAGTTGTGTATAAGAGTTTTCGTGGTCGCAGAACACGAATCTGAAGTCCGTTTTTAGTTTCAGCTTTTCGTTAGCACAGTACATATTTAGTTACAACTTTAGCTTATAATATATAAGCTAACGACAAGCTGAAACGAAAAACGGACTTCAGATTCGTGTTCTGCGTCCACAAAAAACCCTATACACAACTTTTAAACAAAATCGAAGACATTTTATTTTAGCTCAATTTGCTCAAGTTTTGCGGAATCTGGGCCCTGGGGAGGGCATTCCGGAAAAAATTTTTCCGTCCCCCTCTCTATTCCTTCCTTGGTCTTCTGGTTATGCTAGTTTGTAGTATCTGTTAGTCCTAAGTGGATCCTTTCCAAAATCACAACAGAACGTTTTAATTAATGAGCTTACCTTTATGTTTTATTTGCTTTGTATTTGGGAATCTATATTTCAAAATGTTTTTTCCAAAAATAAGAAGGGTAATAAAAGCTTGTAGATCTTGTAGAAATTTTTAGATGTCCAGTGTCAAAATTTTTAGAATTTGTCTATGATGAATCGATAATTTGTTCTGGGTATGTTTAAACCAAACCATCCCTGAGCTCAAAAATACCGCAAATTTTCTCAATTTCACGAAATTCGATATTTTCTGTACATTTTGGATTCAGGAAAAGGGCTAAAACGGTGGACCATAAACTCGAATTTCACGAGATTGGAAAATTATGCCATTTGTTCACAGCGATACCATATATTCACAGATTCACAGTGCATAGCAATATCACATTCTGGTTTTAGCAACTTTGAACACTGGAGGAGGACCTTGATGACACCTGAACTTAATTCAATTAATTTCACTTGACACGAAACGAGATGTAGCTAAAATTTTTGCCGATTTCTTCAGCCAAAGTGTAAACTTTTGACATATGCTACTTATATGACCATTAGATTTTGTGATTTGGGAAGTGGTTCTACTAGCTTCGCTGATCTGCGTGTTGAGATCTTCTGTGTAGTAAGGACTTGAGTAGTCTGATTGTGAGGTCGCTTCACTAACACTTCGCTTTATGCCTTGGTCTGCGTTTTAACTCACTGTTTGCTTACTATCATTCTCATCTGAAGTTTCTTTCTCGAAATTGTATAAACTATGAGATAAATTGTGATTGGTTAATTCAAGAGTACGTAACAGATAAGAGTGTGACCGGCAACTAGGCTCTCTGTTATCAGGTGCTAGACCATGCTATGTACGCTAACGGCCCGGCAATTATATATATACCTATATGAGCAGCTGATAGCACAGAACCTGCCTGCTGTCACAAGTCACACTCTGATCTTAGCGATTACAACGAAGAACGAAAGAAAGAATGCGTTTTCTTATAGTCTTAAGAACGTCTCGGGCCTGAATAATTACAACTGCAATTTGTCTCCAATCCAATCCAAGAACGGGAATAGTGTCTGGACCAGACTCACAATTACAGGTGCTACATACTTGAATGAAAACTTTTAATGGGTGGTTTTGCTTAGCATTTAGCATTGGTCGAAAGTGTCTAATTTTTTAAAGGAAGGCTACAATTTCAATTGTATTTCAGTTCAGTTAAATAAAGCTTGAACGGTACTAGACTAGGTATTTTTCCTGGGCTGTATGTAGGTAAATTGTGATCTTAGGTAGGTAGGATCCTTGCTGCTATCTATCCGTTCAATTAAGATGTTCCTTTTGTGTCGTTGTGTCAACCCAACTCGCATTGTCTAAGGAACTAGGGAGCGAGTGCGGTGACCAACAAGGAATGTGACTAAGCGAAATGGAGATCTGACTCTCTGTAACTTTCTGTGGGATTTGCTGTTTTGTCACGCAGTGTAGTGCTTTGCTAACGCTTATCACTAATTTACACCAAGAGTACATAATACATAAGAGTATGACAGCTGACATACTCTTTGTATTATCAGCTTGACACATCCTCTGCACGCTAACGGCTGACGCCCTCGCAAATTGGATCCCAGTGACCCCCTTCCCCCGCAAATTGGTACCCAGTCGAAATGGGGGTACGCGCTTTAGAACACAAGCATAGTGTACGAATTTCTTTGAAGTGAGGGGTCCAATTTGCGGGTTAGCTGATAATGCAGAGTATGCCAGGCTGTCATAATCTTGTCTTATGTAATTTGTGTACTCTTGTTTACACTAAAGCTGGTTTCATACGTGTTCTCTTCTCACCTATATGTTTTGGAACCGCTGTCAGTCAATGTCCTCGTAATGTGAAAGCGGCTAAAAGTGACGCTTTAATATTATTCTGTTTAATCTGATACTGAAAAAAATTTCGAAGCTGTAAATTTAGACAGGTCATAGTCTTTTTAAGACAATTTTCCATTAGCTGAAGACTTGCAATTTGCATTATATACATAAATAAACATAGTGTGACAGGCTTGTTTTCGTATTTCAGTATTGAAGATTACTTCAGGCTTTTTACCAGCATTTTTCTAACAATTTTAGGAAGTGTAATTTCTGACAAAAGTGACTCATCTGCCAATCTTCAAAAGTGGGAAGAGCCAACTGAGGAGCAAAAGATTGCCGAACTCGGTCGACCACGCCTTGGTGAAGTTGCAAAGATTACCATCAAAATTAAAGAAAGCATGGAATTCAAGGTCTCTCTATATACAAATTTCAATTTTCAGGTTGAAAATGAGAACTTTCATAAAGTCTTGAAATGCTTTTTTGCATTAATCATCGGGGCAGTATGACAGGAGTGGCGTCATACTCCATGCGTCAGTCAGTAGTCGCGTGACACGTCCTCTGTCTGCTCGCTAACTGACCGCCCCGCGAATTGGGTTGTAGTGAATTAATTTTGAGCTTTTGGACAATCCTATGAGTGTACACTCTTATTTCGACTGGGTATTACTCTTCTTACTGTTCGTGCTGAATGTAAGTATTTTGCAGAACGTTGTGGACAAAATGATTAAAACAGCCAATGTGTCACTGGTTCTGGGGACATCCTCCTGGAGAGAACAATTTCTGGATGCAGTTACCGTCAGTGCGGGTATGTCATTCCAACTGTAAAGCTGCAGGGTAGATGATTAAGCTAGACTTGTGCTCCCTTTTCCTTATCCTTCTGCTCCCTTTTCAACACTGTATTATTACAGTCAGTCTCCCATCAAAGTTCTTAACAGGGTCAACTAAGTGGGTTGGCAGTTGGCACGTCTTCTTTGCAACCAGTTGTGACTTGTGGCTACTGCTACTAGTCAGCATTATTATACTTTGTGCTAGTCGACGATGGCCGGAGGCTACAACAGATCCTTAAAATGTGTTGCTTGACCAACACCTAGCAGATTACAGATAATATGCCGTTTTGTTTTACGTCATGATAAATGCAATGAAAAGTGAAGGTATTGTACTAGGGACTGTGTGCTTCTGGAGAAACGCCTGGCCTAATAGGTTGTGTTGTTGGGCGCCAATTAGAGTTATCTTACAGTTCACAGCCCAACAAAACAGAAACAACACAAACCAGAACACAGACTCCTGTCACTCGTAGTGGCATGGCATGGTCGTCAAATTGAACAGGAACCCTTTTAGGAAACAACGTACATTTACTGCAAAAAACGCCCTCAGCACCACTATATACACACAACTTCCACATTTTCTTTCGTCATCCTCACTGTCCTGAAATGAGCCCCCGAGCAGTTCTCGTTCATTTCCTTTCCTTTTCTTTTCTTTTATAGGTGAAGATGACGGCCACGGAGAAGAAGGGGAAGGGGAGGAAGAAGAAGAGGAAAAACTTCCGTCCTGTGGCGACTACATTATGCACTTTATCTGTGTGCCTTGGAAAGTACTCTTCGCTTTCATACCTCCTACGGGTTCGTGAACGTTTCTCCTGGCAGACCAGCCTTAGGCCTATCTAAATTCTGAACGTTCTAGTTTTGAGGACCTAAATGAACCAAATCCTGAGGGGGAAGCGACATTTGGAATAGCAGACTAATGAAATGTCACCGAGCACATGTAGACAAGACGGTCCACGACACCAGCTGTTAAATGCATAAATTGCATTGGACTCAGCACAACCAAGAGAATTTTAGAAAATGCGAACAGTGAAAAGGATGCATATTCATTTACAATTTCACAAAATTGCTTGTTATTATATTTTATTATATTATATTGTATTAAATTCTATTGAGCTTTTCTCCTGAAGTCTTCAATATGTTGATTTCTTATACATTAGCAACGTTTGTGTGTATATATTTTAGATTATCTGGATGGTTGGCTTTGCTTTATTATCTCCATTTTGGTGATTGGCTTTCTCACAGCCATTATCGGGGACTTGGCTTCTCACTTCGGCTGCTCAATTGGCCTTAAGGATGCGGTCACTGCCATTTCCTTTGTGGCTCTTGGCACTAGTGTACCTGGTAAACTGACTAATCGCCACTCCCTCAAAAGTTTTGTTAATTTATCAACTCCAGTCTAGCCTCCACTTCTTTCTTCTCAGCATCATAGTTCAGTCTCGCGTTTCAAAAGGCAAAAGTAAACGACAAGCCGCTGTATTGTAAAAAGTGGAAATACTTGTAAAATGACTATACTTAATTTTTATCTACTTTCTTTCCTTTATTTCAGATACATTTGCCAGCAAAGTAGCCGCTATTCAGGACAAATATGCCGATTCTTCCATAGGCAACGTAACCGGTAGCAATGCTGTGAACGTTTTCCTGGGCATCGGCATTGCCTGGTCCATTGCGGCCATCTATCATGCAGCCATTGGTAGTGAAAATGGGTTTACGGTAGAACCAGGAACCCTGGCCTACTCTGTCTGCATTTTCTGTGCGGAAGCCTTGATCTGCATCGCTGTTCTCTTACTCCGACGGCATCCAGCCGTGGGCGGCGAACTAGGTGGTCCTGTCAAATTCAAAATTCCTACCGTCATCCTTTTGGTGTCGCTATGGGTCATATATCTACTACTGGCTGCCTTGGAAAGCTATTGTGTTGTGGAAGGATTCTAGTCAACCCCATTCACCCCTTTTCTGGTTCCTGCTTCTGTAAGCTGCCTCGGTTCCTTACAGTACACGTCAAAAGGTCACACTGTAAGAAGCTGGAAGACTACCAACAGCCAACCGTCAGCATCGGCTTCTGTTGGTCCTTGTTCGAGGAAAGGTGAAGCCTCCCCTCCCCCCTTTTGGTCTTTGGACTTAATCTACATATTTTGCTCATAAGACGGAATATTTGAAGTTTACTGTTCTTCCTGTATTTGTGAACATTGTCTCCGTGTGTACTGTTGTACTGTATTTGCTCTTCGTTTAGATAATATAATAATGTGTATGTCGCTTCCTACCGGTCTAGACTTTTATTTAGTAAAATTCCAAGCGTGAGCAAGTCAATAACTCATAGTAAGTAGCCGCTTGTTACAAGACATCCTCGAATAAAGATAATCCTCCCAACAATGTTAAAAATCTACTGATCTTCTCTAAAAAGTTGACTGACTGTAAGTGGTACATAGGTACATACCTTAATCACATTGACTTAATGTGGAAATTTCTTTTGGGGACTTCAACTTTTCCCCATTACTACTCAACACTCATCCATTTCTTCTAGGTCAGTCCGTTCTTGATCCTTACATTAAAATGTGGCTGAACATTTTACCTTTTTAATGAAGCTAATTCTGGTGTTCTAAACATTTTTACTGCATTTTAGAAGAAGTATCCAAAGAAATATCTCCAATGGATATATATTAGATTTGGTTTGGAAACTGTCAAGTCAATGCGGTTTATTAAAGACTTTTAAATTGTAGAGCATTCCAACACAACTTAAACATTGCAAACACTAGGCATTTTTACCTACCTTACCTTCGTATAAAGTATAAACATTAGTGTTATCAAGAGTACATAATACGTAAGAGTATGACAGCTGTCATATTCTATGTATTATAGGCGTGACACATCCTCTGCACACTAACGGCTGACCACCCCCTCCCCCCCGCAAATTGGACCCTTCACTTCAAAAAGATTTCGCCGCTATGCATGTGCTCTAAAGCTCGAAACAGACACAAAACTCGAGCACGTAATGCTTGTTTTCGAGCTTTAGCACACAAGCATAGAGCTAGTAAGCGTACCCCCGTTTCGACTGGGTGGGTACCAGTGACACCCAACCGGAACAGCTTTTGTAACTGCCTATCCATCCATGTCCGCATAGCTCATCTTTTATACGTAGAAGCAACGAATCCTATTACTTTAACTTCTTGCTATTAATTTGATATATTAAAGTAGTATATAATTATGCTAATTGTCTCTGCAAATTGTCAATTAAAACTGACATTCTTTCTATTCTTAAGCATTAACACTAAATTCTTAAGGTGGTGATTGATTCCTTTTGGAGACATCAATGGACACAATGAAACTTTGGCACCCTGCACACAAAACAAAATATCACTTCGATCGAAGGGACAACGTGAAAGCTTTTTTAATTAAAACTAGAGATAATTTTTAATATCATTCAAACAGATATAAAATATGATTAAGGCAAGGTCAAGGCACAACGATAAAGACAGAAACTTGGACAATCCAATGAACGTAGAAAGAACGCACAAATTTATGATGCGCATGAACAAAGAAAACTTCTGTTCAGAAAGAGAATTCTGACTTAACATGCTTTTTCCTTAATTTCTCAATGTTGATATATATACTAGCTTTAAATTATTATACACTGACCAATTACGACAATAAAACCAGCAAAATCTTGATGGTACATGAAAAAATTTAAGTAGAAAATCGAAAACCAGAACATACAGCATACAGTCTCCGCTCTCACCTCCATCCACGTACGAAGAAAAGCACAAACACACAAGCTAGCTTTATTCCTATTCTAACAAAAAACTTGCGAAATAATCAATGTAATGTGGGTGATAGCGACCGCGCTATCACCCCCTTTCCAGTAATTCCATTTCGTTCCTTTCCTATTTTTCCCCCAAAATTCTTTAAAAGTCTTTAAAAATTCCCCTGATGTAATTGTTGTAATTTTTATGTTCTGTCTGCAAAGACAGATCATGCACGTCAGCAGACGCTGACAAAACTGGTTTTTTCCAGGTTATCCCCTTTGGATGCTGACTCAGACTTGTTTATAGTCAGTTGGGAGTTTTTGAATCTATCGCGTGGTCGGGTTTTTGAAGTTGGGGGCCCCACCCTTTGCAATCCTACACCTAAAAGCTTAAGTGTCTGTTTTTGTTTCTCCTTTGAAAATTACCTCTAACTTACAGTTTTTAATCCCCTTTTTCAGCCTTAACCCCTTTCAACTTCTTTTTCCTTTAACTTCTAACTTTCCCCCTCTCCCTTCCGTCCTAATTTGCGGGGTTGCCCCCGTTCCCCCTGGGTCTAACTTTACTAGCTAACCCCCTCCCCCAGATTTATTGTATTCTCCCATTGTCCCATTTGTTGCTGGTCCCCTCCCCATTGCTGATATTCCCTTTTATGCCCTTTCCTGTCTGTTGTGCGGGTAGCCCGCTATTTTTGCTTGTCCTATCTGGGTATCGCCGGAAGGATTTCCCTGTTGTAATTCTTGTCCTGTATTTTCCCATTAAATCAGCCGGTTGTCTTTTGCCTTTCTAACTTAATTACTGCTGCTAAATTTTAACTAGGTTCTGATCTCCTTTTTTATGGCTAGGTAGAGCTCTGGGAATAGCCCGGAGTTGGTTTATAACTGAGTTTCAACTCTGCGTGCGTGCCCCCCATTTTTGTCTGGCGCCCCGTTGGCGTCCCCCAAAATTGTCCCTCACCCTTGGCGAGGCAAGTCGGTGGAAAAAGAGCCGCCTGGACTAAATATCTCCACCCGCAGTCGCTGGTCAGCGTTCTTGCGCACAGTTCCGCTTGTAAAATTTGGGGCGTGAGCTTAGCGGTTTAATTCCCTAGCTCCACCATATTTTACATTAGGCTGCCAGGCCTAGGCTCTTCTTTTATTTTTCCCTAAATATTTTTCCCGATTTTTCCTCCCCCCCAAGTTAATTTTTCTTAACCCCCCTAGTCCAAAAAATTTTATTAGAACCCCCCCAAATATTTTTTCCCCTTATATCTACTACCTGTAAAGTTCCCCCCCTCCATTTTCCTTATTTTGACTGGATTCGCCGGTCTTTTATCCCCTTGGAGTTTGTATATACCCATCCCCCCCGTGTGGCTTTTTGACTGGATTCGCCGGTCTTTTATCCCCTTGGCGTTCATATATACCCACCCCCCCGTGTGGCTTTACAAAGGTCTGCAATTGACGTCATTCCCAATTGCAAACCTTTGTATTAACTTTTTTGACCCGCCCCCGCATCGCTTGAGTCTTTATCAGGCGCCTGACTCTGCTTGGGCCCTTTGAAGTCCCGCCCACGCATTGCTTGGAGTCCCAGTCAGACGCCTGATTTCTTTTCAGTCCCCTTTGAATTTTTATTAGCCCTGTTTCCTTTCGGTTGTCTAGTGGCGTGTTTATTTTTGTCGTACTGGTTTATTCTGGTGAATTCTTAGTGCTTGTGTTATTTTTTCCCCTACCTTTCTGGAATTTATTATTATAGTTGGGTAGCCCAACTTTCCCCCTTTGTTATCACTAGGAACCGCCCAAGTGATAACTGATAACCCATCCCTATTATAAGAAAAAGTGTTTAAACATACCGGATTTCCTTTTTCCAGAGCTGGATGACTTGCTATGGCTTGGCATATTGTAATACAGCACTGAAACACATATAAAATGTAAAATACAAGATAATTGCCAATAATATGATTATTAGGCAAAAAAACATATATATCGTAACAGAGACTATATGAGTAGTGCATGCGACCTCTACCAGACTCAATTCTCACACCCGCGGCTCATCAGTGGAGGAGTGTGGAATTCAGTTTTTTAATTCTTTTACAAATCCCCCAGAGAAAATATACCAAAAATTAGTTTCGCCGCCGGTCGCCTCAAAATAGTGAAAGTTAATTGACACATAAACATGAAAACAAGAATTGTGTGACAAACATAAAAACCTAAACAAAAAACGTCTATTTAGAAATGTGTATCCAAGAATTTAATGGTGAAATGTCTAAGAAGTTATTAAAATTGCTGTGTTTACATGACTTCAAAAAATAGCGTTTTAAGCTTCGTATTTTATAATTCTTTTGTCTAAGTTTTAGATACACTTCTCTTGAAAATTTTAAAAAATCATCATGATTGCTACACAAATTTGAAATTCTAATAATTTCATTAGCAAAAACGTTGTAACAGCAGAATTTGGAAATATTGCTATCTATTTCTGGCAAACTAACAGCTTCAAACGAGAAAAATTTTCTTTTATCAAAAACCGAAGTTATAAATTTTCCATTTTCTATGTTAATTTTTATATCTAGAACGTCTGCTAGTGAAAAATTTTCATTTACTAAGTTTAGTTCTAGATCCGCTGGATAAATGAGTTTCCAAAGTTCTAAGAAAATTCCACCATCATTAATAACCGTTATGTCGTCAATGTATCGAAAAACATATTTAAGCCGTTCAAGCGTTTTATAATCGTTTCTGTCAGTCAAAAGTTTAAATTTGAATTCGTAGTAAAACAATACAAGATTAGCTAAGAAAGGACCACAACTTGTACCCATCGGGATACCTATCTTTTGCCGAAAACCTTTACCACCTACACAAAAATATGCATTATTAACCAACCATTTACACATTTCACAAAAGGTTTCAAAGTCTACGCATCTATTAGATTTGTTTTCACTGAAGTAAGCCGATTTATAACCAAAATTTAATTTTCTTTGGTTATGTCCAAAAGCAATTTTAGCTATTGCATTTATTGCTTCAATAATTTTGCCGTGATTTAAATTTGTATATAACTGGGAAAAATCGAAAGTGTAAATAGATTTTGCTTTGTTTTGCATAGAAATTTGTCGTAAACAATTAACTATTGGTTTACTACTATCAACTATCCAAAAAGGATTACAACCTCCATTGCATCTAGCAATTGTGTTACTGTATGACTTCATTCTTTTTAAAATTGTCTTCAAAGAAAAACCAATATCTCTAGATAAGCTATTAGTTACAGCAACTTTACTGGAAACAATTGTACGAAACTTTATAGGATTTTTATGAAATTTTGGCAGAAGTTGAATGAATGGTAATTTTCTATCTGAAACTTGAATATTAGAACCAAAATCATTGCATTTTTGTAACAATTCGTTGATTATAGTTTCTTTATTGTGACTTGATACTTCATAAGTGTCATTACCATGACTATTATTTAAACCAAGTTCATTAATCAAAATTTTCCTGTATAGGGTTTTACAAATAAAAGCATAATTTTGTGACGCCTTGTCAACAGATGTAATTACAAACTTATTTTTCAACATTTCCAGTTCATGATAGTTGAAATTATTTTCTTCTGCCACCCACAAATCGTTTTTATTTTCTAATTCCCGTATATACCACTTCTCCGACCACAGACTGTATCCAGGGATAAAAAATATCTTTATCCTTGAAATTATTTTTCTGCAGATATTTGGAAATGGCCGATTCGACTTCCTTAACTAATTCCGTAGAATTTCCCCTCGAAGGTAAGCGATATTTTGTTCCCTTCTCAAAAAGTTTTCGTAGATTATTATCTGAGATTATTTTTAAATCTCCCGTAACCACATGTCCATGAAAGGTGTCTTTGAACTTTGAATTAGCACAGTCGCAATTACCTGAATCTGAGTCCCAGTCAGACGCCAGATTTCTTTTCAGTCCCCTTTGAATTTTTATTAGCCCTGTTTCCTTTCGGTTGTCTAGTGGCGTGTTTATTTTTGTCGTACTGGTTTATTCTGGTGAATTCTTAGTGCTTGTGTTATTTTTTCCCCTACCTTTCTGGAATTTATTATTATAGTTGGGTAGCCCAACTTTCCCCCTTTGTTATCACTAGGAACCGCCCAAGTGATAACCCATCCCTATTATACCAGCAACTCCCTGCCCGCCCTAGATTTACCCCAATCAGTCCCCCCCTACCCAGAAAATTTTTTTGGGAGGGAAATACAAATTTTTGTAAAATTTGGTTGGATCCCGGGGCCCGCCCAGGAACCTAACCTTGTACTGTTGGACGACGTAAGCCCCAACTGGTGGATTGCTGCTTATTCTCTGGACGGATTCCTCGCAAATCCAGGTCGATTTGGAGATTCGACCCAACCCCCCGATTCTTGGTCCCGGAATACGTACGTACAGCCGGAGTTTCGTGTCCCTGGCCGGAAAACCCCGATTTTGAGTTATATACGTATATCCTATCCTGAAAATCCCCATCGCCCCCCCGGTCCTGCCCAAAAATAGGATATACGTATATAACTAATTTGGTGAGTTGTGTTTTTTCGTGTCGTGTTTGTAATGGATAATCGCCCCCCTGAAGACGACCCCTTTGACAGTAAACCCAGAGTGGCCCGATCTCCTGACCCTCCCCCTCCTGACCTTGGGGCCGTGGCCGGAAGTTCTGGGCAGCACGGATCTTCCGTCCACATCCGCTTCGGGTCAGGACTGAGTCCCGAGGACGATCTACACCCCTCGTTGGACTCCCCCCAGGACGGAGGTAGGGGAAGCCCCTCCCGTCATGACTCCACGGTTCATCTGGACGGTTCTGACCCGAGCGAAGAAGACCAATTATATACCCGAGGCCAGCGGAAGAAGTATCAGGAGCAGCTGACCCGGCTGACCGGCGATCCCCCCAACCCCAAAAACCCCATTTTTGACCGTCTCACTGGTTCGGGCTCAGCCCTGCCAAAAGTGAGAAAACCCATGCCCCTCTTCACCTGACCCAGAGCTACCACTGAGGGAGCTCAAAATTGTCCAAATTGCCGGTCGAGCCAACACTGGGGCCTGGCCTCCCCCTCATCCGGCTTGATGTGGGACAAGTCGGGTGACCTACGGAACCGTCCGAATTATGATGACGGGACGCCCCCCCTGGCCTCACATGAGCCTTATCCCTCTACCTCCGGAAATTCAGCAGATTCAGCCCCACCCCCCAACCCCACTCCCCTGGAACAGCCGTCCGGAAAGCCCCAACCCAAGAAAAAACCCGCTCTGGGTTTTTGTCCCAAAGCCCCGGCGTGTCCTGGATGGGCTCCCCCTCCCCATCAAACCCCATTGGAGTATTTTTATGAATATTCCTCCCATACTCCCGGATACCCTAAACCCCATTTGCCTACTAGGGAAGCCCTGGTAGCGCAAACCTGCCCGTCCACGAAACGCCATGCCAAATCCATTACGGCCCCTAGTGGAACGAAACCATCCCAAGGCCCCCATGATCAGATCAAATCCCGCCCATATGGAATTCGAAATAATTCCAATTCCTACCCCCGCAACCACAACTCCAGAACTCATGGGCCCAGGTTGTGCTTCTGGTGCACCCAAGAGGGGCACGGGTGGCAATACTGCCCCATCCGTATACGCGCAGTCGACAACCTGGGGCCCAACCACCCCGGATTCCTACGTATGTTGGCGAGTCCGAAGGTGATGGCCAGCCCCCAACCTCAAGCGTGGACCCCCCCTTGCCAACAAGGAGGTGACCTGAGTGACCTCCAACCCCAACCCAGTCCTCAAGTTAGTCATCAACCCACTTCCGATGGCCTTTTCCAGAACCAGGGAAACGCCAACCTGGGGCGCCGTCAGTAAGCCCCGACGTGCGACCCCGGTTTGACCCCTACCCAGTTAATATGGTCCCCGTGTATGAAGTGACTGATAACCCTCGGATGGTCAATCGGAGCTCAGAGGAGCCCGAACCCTTACCCTATTTCTCACCAAGTGGCCATCACCCGGAGTCACATCAGTCCCCGACGGTCTCAGTGTCCTCTTGTTCAACGGAGTATACCCCATCCCCACCCTCCTCCCAATCTACGAAACCCCCCAGCCTGTTTGACCACGAGGTCGAACCCCCTTACCCTGTCCAACGTCGCCTTTCATTTTTGGAGCCCAAACGCACACGAACTTGTCAGTGGAGGCCACAGACTTGCCTACCCACCCACCCTGAGTATAGCCCTCAGCCAGCAGGGAAAAGCTTGGTGTTGCGAGGTTGCGAAAGGTTTAATCGTCAGCAGTGGACTCCCCCTCGCGGATGCTACGGGAAGCCCGTAGCGTCCAACAAGATCCAAGTACCTATCCCCTCCCTAATTGATCCACTGTTGACGCCCAAAATTTTACCCCGTACAAACCATGTACGTACATTTAACAAAGTACGTACACATTCCACCCCTAAGTTTATTCTAAGCCCTGGGGAGATGTTGCTGACTGGCGAGGGCCAGCAACACCTCCCCAGTACCTCGCATCACCAGGATGGTCCCACTACAGCTACCCCTACCACGGCCTCCACTCGCAATGCCCCCGGAAACTCCCACCCCATGCGGGAGACAGGAAACTACTCTTGGAAAATAGTTTCCCGACATTCCAAGCGTGCTCGTCACGACCACGCCTCCCCTATTGCGATTTCCACTAACTCCTTTGACCGCGACCAGTGGGCTCCGTGCTTTGAATTGGGCGACATGTTCCAGGATCCCCGAGAGTCGCTCAGTCCGGTGGAGGATCATCAGCAGGAATCGTACCCAAAACTCCCTAAAGCTGTTGAGAAGTCTCCTGGAGACTTCTCCTCAACCATGAACCTTACCCGCCAAAAATTCGAAGAATTCGAAAGCCTGCTGTTGAACCTTCTGGGCCGAATTCGTCAGTGCATGGACGAGCTGGACATGTCCGGTCAACTCTGCCAACCCCACGAGTCCACCAGAAGCGACTCTTTGCCCAAACCCAAACGACTCCCTCGACCCCACCTTCGTCAGCGATCCCAATCTATGCCCGAAAGCCCAATTCCTGCTACTACCAATGAGCCCCAGCCGCCAACCCCAGCGGCTACCCCTACTATCCTCACTACCCAAAATGTCTCAACTCAGGTTTTAGAGGTTGAGGACCCTGAGACCCAGCCCAAAACCACTGCTCTCTTGGGAGAGCTGGTCCATCAAACAGAAAGTCCCACCCCTGCTGTTATCAATGAGCCTCAGCTGCCAACCCCAGCGGTCATTCCTACTACCTTCCCTACCCAAAATGCCTTCGCTTAGGTTTCGGAGGCTGAGGACCCTGAGACCCAACCCAACCTCACTCCGCTCAGTAACCTGAATGACCGAAATCAATCCTTTGAAGCCGAGGACGCTGAGGCTCAAGATACTCCTGACCATGAACAGACAGGTCCCGTCAGTGACCTCGTCCAAGCAATCCTGACTGACACTACCCCTTTTTACGTGTCCCAGTGTACTCGTCTGCCCTCCCAAAAAAGCCCCCACCTGCTAGTAAGTATTTTTGGTGTGAAGGCCCTAGCCCTTTTGGAGTCCGGTGCGAATGTCTGCTACATATCCAAGGCATTTTTCGACCATGTAAATGCCTCCGGTACCCTCTCCCTTGCCCGTCATACCTCTGCGGCTTCCAAATTCTCCACAGCTGCGCAGGATACGTCCCTTGACATATTGGGGAAATGCGAGATATCCTTTTTGTGCAACGGGCACAAATATTCATTTCCCTTCCACGTTGCCCAAGGTCTGTACCAAGATTTTATTATTGGTTATGACCTCCTGCAAAACTATGATTGGTCCGTAGTCCCCAAGTCCCATTCCCTTTCTACCCCTATGTGGCAGACATCACTCCTTACCCCAGACGAGTTACGGGCACTGGCCGATAAATTTTGTATTACCGTAACGAACAGTGTCATTTCCGGTAACCTTATCCAAACCCCGATAATTTCAGGCACTTGCAGCCCGCCTAGTTGCCTGAGCACATGGCAGGCCAATACCAGCAACACTTGGGATCTTGTTGTTGCTACCCTCGAAACGACACCCTTGCCCAAGCCTATTAATGCGTTATCCCCATGATCTACGAATCCCATGCCCAGAAACCGCTAAGCGAAAAACCCGTAATGATTTATTTTGGTAAGTTTGTAAACTGTTTTTAGAGTTATGTAGGATAACTCTGGGGTCCTGCTGGTCAGGACCCTACTCCCCCATATTTTTTTATTATTAGGGTTACGCTACGTGGTAACTCAAAAAGGGTCTGGAGTGTTAGACCCTTCACCCTGTCCGACATGGTATACGCACCCGTCCCCTTCCCCTTAATTTATTCTTCCCTTCCCCCTCTTCTTGGTATGTTAATGTAGGCCTACACCACGCTTATTAATTAGTTTGATGCGCATCAATTAAAATACGTAAGTAGGGTGTTTTGTTTGAATGTTTGTTTAGGTGTTTGGTTGTGGTATAAATGTACGTATGCATGTCTAATTTTGTATAACTGTTTCTAGGGTCAAAAATTGTAGGACCCTACGTTCGATAACTTTTATATATATTATTTTCAAATTTTTGGGTTTCTCTCTTTTCAGTCTAAATTGGGGTTTTCTTCTTAGTATATTTATACATTTTTGTATACTTATACGATTTATATTACTTTCCTGTTCTTCTTCTTTTACGACTTCTATTTAAACTAAAATGGGGGTTTTTTTACGTATTCTTCTCTTTCTCCCTCACGTTACGAATTCCTTATTAGTTATACTTATGTATTCTAATAACTCCAAAATTTTTCTCACTTTTGGGTCCTACATACGTATGTATTTTTGATTCCTAGGTATGCATGTTTCGTATGTGTGGTATGCTTGTTAATTAAATTGGTATGTTCACCCCCCTCCAGTTC
>JASAND010007967.1:0-28282 GCA_030248195.1 Trissonchulus latispiculum | reverse complement strand
GTTTCAGTGACTGGAACATCACTACCTGCAGCTAATGTTTGATAGAGATGTAAACACAGCTGTTTACTGTGCTTTTTGTGTTGGAAAAAGTGGTCTCCATGGATAGAAAAAGCTTTGAAGTAAAAAGCCAAAGAAAACTTGGTACCATTCATGTTACTGTTTCGAAGTTAGCCTGCAATGGCTTGTAAATCTGCTGTTGCAATCTACGTAAATAATGAGAGTAACGCTGAAAATGATGATTCTACAGTGTGGGTAGATCATGTCAGTTTCAAGAATTTTGTTGATCAGGACAAGGTCTTCCCAGGTTCCCATACGGACATTTATTCCAAGGGTACAAGGTCTCCGGTACATGTTTACCGTGTATTTACGGTAGCATCAGAATCTGCACGCGCAGAACAGATAACTAGTACAGTAGTACAACGATTTCAAGAAGTCAGGCAAAAGGGCATAAATATGAGACATTTCCGCATGTTAAAGCCTCTAGATTGTTAAGGTGCTTAAACTAACGGGTGTGCTGTGTGTTTGACTAAACTGAACTAAATTTAGAAAGCAAATTAATTTAATTAATAAAATAAAACACTAGTAGTGGAACACTCTTATATTGTGTACTCTTGCTTCTATTTGACTGAATCTTTATGCCGACTAACAAGAGCCCGTGATACAACTGTTATAAGAAGCAATTTCCTACTAATGATCTGACAGAATGTTCCTCCCGTTTTTCGGGGAAGGAGAGTTGACCACTGTCCGGGACCGGTTGTGGCGACTCTCCGGTGGGGTACTGGGAACGGGGGAGGGATTGGTTCTGGATTTTTTCTTTGCTTTGGGTTCGGGAATGTTTTCTCTGCTACGTCTGTAAGGTTGGTCACGTGCATTGAAGGTCACGTACAGTACTAAATTGAGATTTCTTACTAATAAATATTCGTGCCCACTCTAATATATAAATGCTATGTATGAATGCGTACTCTTTAATGGATATGCACGATATTCTAAGTCCTCACCGTTAACCCCTGTCTATAACTGTCGTTTAACCTTCTGGTGGGGAAAACTCTCTCAAAAAAGAGGGGGAGGTTTTGTCGACCTCCGCTTATCATTAGTAATCGTAATAGCGCCAGTAGGAATATTGCTAATACGTCCAGATTAGTGCTCGGGTGGGTGCCGCTTCCAATGTTTGAAGCCTTTTTCGTTTCAAGAGCATCGCATCCGGCTCTTGTTTCCTTAAGTTTTGTAATGGCTTTTAAGTGGCTGTAATTATGCGGCTGACAGTGAAAAACTGAAATCAGAATGTAGCTAAACTTTGATGAAATTTATTTCCCCGTATCGTGACTTCGTGCATAGAACGTTGTTAAGAATGATGATGATTACGTACATAATATAAGTACCTATCGATTGAGTACAATTTTGTATCAATTCGATGATTTCGAAAATTTGCAATTTATTATTATTAATTTATTATTATTATTATTATTGGGTTGTCGCATTTTTAAAAAGACAACCCTTTGGTATGGCTAAGTTTCTTTATTTATTTATTGGGTTGAAATTTTTCAAAATCCGGAATTTTTCCGGGTCCAATATCTCGAAATCCGTGAATTTTCCGGAAATTTCGATTTCAGTTTCGAAATCAGCGCTTTCGAGTTACCCTATGACCAACTTTTAAGCAAAATTGGAAACAAAAAATTTTTACGTTTCCCTTGGTCCCCCCTTACCTAGCTCCTTGAAAATAAAGCGCATTTTGAGGAGATTTCCGCGAAATGTGATGCTGAAATAAAGAAATTCTACCTTAAGGTGGCGATTCCTTTTGGGCACATATTGTTGGTTGACGGCTCAAACCAAGATGAAATTTGATGAAACTTTCCGAAATAGGTTCATTTGGTGTTCTAACACCCTCCGCGCAATCCCGCTTCAAAATTTTGAGACTTCCGTTCAGGGTGGTTTTCGCCGATTTTTGACAATTCGCCAACTGCTGCATAGTTATGACTATATTCATTCGAAAGATCTCGTTGAGCTCTACATTTTTGCTTTAATGGAAGCATCTTTCTAGCTTTTTGCAATCGAGAGATATAGCAGATCCTCTTATTTTGGCGGTGAAAACTTGTCATTTTCGCAAAAATCAAATAATCCGACATTTCTTGAGCTACACAAGCCGTGAAATTAAACTAAGGGTGTCGACTTGAAGGTCTCGTCGAGGCCGATCATCCGTGACATGATATTCTTCCAACTGCTATCCCGTGAACTGCTATCATAAAAAAGGTAGTTTTTGCAAAAACATGACCAAATTTTTTCCAGCGATTGTGGAGCATTTACTATGCATGCTAGAGAGTTGCCACTTTTTTAGAGACACGTTTTACACAAAAATACCCAGGGACCCTTTTTAGTTGCCCCGATTGCTGCTTTGTAGCTAAGGTGGCCACATGCTAAAGTTTGGAAAATTAGGCAAATTCCAGGTTGCGCAAACATTTGTAATGGAAAAAGCTAAATAAAGCTCAAAAATGACAGAAAAAGCTTAGCTTGTCGTGGATTGTGTTTCTTGATTTAATTGTCCGATGCACTGATTATAAGCGGTGTGCCTGTGAAATCTTAATACGTCCAAGCCCTGTGTGAAAGTGATTGTCATGTATTTACCAGAGTTGCCAGTCAGTGTAAAACCCCAGAAATTCATCATTAGGGACATATGTTCTAGTGTAGATAGGAAGAATGAGGTTAGAAGTAGCATTACTGTCACGCAAATGACGCAAAGGAAATAGAACTTCAGTGGAATGTAGCTTACTGAGGGTCCGGTAGGTCACCGACTAACAATGGAGGGGTCGCTACCCTTCCCGGGTCAGTAATAGGCCCTAACACTGCCTTTGTTGTGTAATGGAGGAGTCGTTACTCTTCCCAGGCCACGAATAAGGTCTCTTATTGTCAAGAAGTTAGTCAAAATCTGATTAAAGCAGCTAAAATGTATCAAGGAAAACGAATACAAGGAAAGAGATTGCCAAATAACCAGTAATTCAACAAGAGATTTCGAATTTAAAACGTTTTACGCAGGTAATAAGTGCAAATATTGGAAGATGGGTCAAAATAAGGTAATAGTTTGTCCACTAGTGGCATAAGATGATGTTAATTAGTGTTTATAAGCATTAGTCGGGCATAATTTGCATTAGTTAGGTAGTAATTAGTTAATTTGTGAAATTTTTGGCCAAAATACAAGTTGGGCTTATCTGAAAGGCAATTCTTTTCTGATTCAAAAACTCCAAACCCGGTCTTTTAACTCCCAATATTACGAAAGTTATAAGTGAAAGAAGTTTTGATTAGTTACATTTTAATTTTGTAATATTGGCCTTAAGGTGGTGATTCCTTTTGGGCACATATTGTTGTTTGGCGGCGTAAATCAGGATGAAATTTGATGAAACTTTCCGAAATAAGTTCTTTTAGCGTTCTAACACCCTCCGCGCAATCCCGATTCAAAAAGTCGAGATTTCCGGTCAGAGTGGTTTTTCCCAATTTGTGAACGTTTGTCAGCTGCTATACAGTTATGACTATATTCATTCGAACAATCTCATTGAGCTTCACATTTTTGCTTTTTAGAGCAACTTTCTAGCTTTTCTCTACCGTGAGATATAGCCAATTTTCATGTTTTGGCGTCGAAAACTTGTCATTTTTGCAGAAATCAAATAATCCAACATTTCTTGAACTACTCTAGCCGTAACATCAAACTAAGGCCGTCAATCTGAAGGTCTCACAGGGACAAATTATCCGACGCATGATCGTCTTCCAACTGCTATCCTGTAGGCTGCTATCATAAAAATGTAGTTTTTGCAAAAAACACGACCAATTTGTTTCCAAAGATTGTGGAGCATTCACCATGCAAGCTGGAGGGCTGCTACTGAACAAATGTGTTCTGCACAAATATACCCAGGGACGATTTTTTAGTTTGCCCGATTGCTGCTTTCTAGCCAAAGTAATCGCTCGACAAATTTGGAAAAAGTAGGCAAAATACAGGTTACGCACACATTTCAGTTTATTTCTCTATAACGAAGAGCGATTTCACAATAAATAAAAAATCGTCCCCAGCTATTTGATGGAGGTATCGAATGATATAACCGATGTCTCGCGAAAAAATTTACTTGAGTCTGCAAAAATTCTGGAAGATTATACTTCTTCTAAAATGTGTTAAAAATATTTTAGAAAAGCAACATTAGTTTCGTGGTATGTATTAAAAAGACAAATGTCAAGCTACATTTTGATATAAAAATGACTTCTTAACTCCAAGTAATAAATGAGTAATAATGGTGCAAACTTTATGTGACCAAAGGGAATCACCACCTTAAGTGACCTTTATAACAGGGCGTAACCGTTGCGTGAGGTTACGCCCATTCATGTTTCCATTCATTGAATCCCTGTTGGCTCTCTCCCAGCAGAGATTTGCCTCGCAGAGAAGGTCTTAACACACACCTTTTAGTGTAGTAATACGTTCGGAGGGGGCTTAACTCCCTCCCAAATAAATAAAAGGAAACAAAAATTCGTTGTCTTAGGTAGTTAGATACGTAGAATAATAATATTTAGTTTTTAGTTCATGTAAAATTACGTAATTCTTAGTATGCATATTTTTTAGGCAACAATTGCCCTCCTAATTAGTTTGTGGGGAATAGAGAGTTCCAGTGAGGGAGAGCAATTGTTGCCGGGATCAACGTCACGTCAAAAAGGTCACGCCCAAAAGGAAAGAAAGGGGCTTGGAGACAAGGGAGCCGATAAAAATAATAAAACTAAAATTTAGTAAATAAGTAGGCCAAACTAGCAGTTAATATTCTATTTTCCATAATGGGCCCCGAGAGGCCGTCATTTCGTACTATTTCGTTTTTTATTTCGTGAAATTTAATTTTTAAGTCAAGAATTTCCCCTTGGTTACCTTTACGTGTTAACCAAAAAGTCTGCAAAGTTTCCCAAAATTCAGCTTGGGAAATTCATCAAATAGGGGTCAGTTGGAGGGTCATAATTTCTTTCCCTCGTTAATCTCCCCTCCAACGGACCAGCCGCCTCGCCAGCCCGCGTCTGGCACACGCTTTAAGATAGGGAGCTTCCAGAAATTTCTGGAAGCTCCACCAAAATCAAGGGAAATCCGACAGACAAAGCAAACACCAGTGAGCTGTCAGATTGCTGTCAGCTCACTGGAAAATTTCAAACCTTCAGCAGTGTTCGTCTGAGTCTCGGCCGAGAGCGGTCGGTTTTTCCCCCCAACATTAGCACGTCTTCCCGTTGTGCCAGCGTTTTGGCCGGGAATAAAAGACGTGCTTTCCCCTGTTAGGACACGAGTTAAGGCCCTCCTCTGACCCGCACTGGTCAGAGGAGAAGATCTGAGCACACACGACGAACACCGCATGTTGAGGGCCACATGAGCGTACTATGCTCGGCCGAATCTACACCATTAGGAACGCGAGTTTAGGGATTTTAGCAGGCCTTTTTGGCCTAAAACTTACTTTTCGTGGCCTTCGGGCCTTGATTTAAAATTAACCTTGTTTAACCAAGCCACGGCCTACTTGGCCTTTTATTTTTAATAGGGGCTTTATGCCCAAACTTTTTTCCTTTTTCTATTTGTCGGGGTTTTGCTAGTGAATTGGGATTCTGAGTGGGGACCCACCCCTGAGTTGAGATAGGAGGTCCCTTGGTTACGACCTCATGTTAAGAACTGAGTTAAGTTTAGGGAATAATTCTCCCCACAGCCGGCAATTAGGAATTGCCGGCCGTAATTGTAAACGGTAGGCGCTACTGAAGTCAAGAAACATTGTTTGTAATTGTGAACTGTAATCTTGTGTAGGTCGCAGCTAAAAGGTAATAGGAACTAAAAATCTGAATCGTTTTTCAGCTATTAATTATCAGGTCGTTTTAAAGGGGGAATGGCCGACCTCCCCGTTATTAACGTAATTAATTTGAAGCTGTCCTTAGCGGAAACGTGGTCATGATTTGTTTCTTAGTAATAATTGCCTAAGCAATTATTACTCGTTCGGCTTTCCTTGTCCAAAGTTTTAAAATTCCAACGAAAATTTTCTTTCATCAAAGTTCATAAAGTTACAAATTTTAAAATAAGATTCAGGAAGAGGTAAATCGAATTCACTTCAGAATTAGGGCAAAAATGTGCATGCAATAAGTAGGTAGGTAACGTTAAGGAGTAGTTAGGCCTTATCATGTTTGCATAATCGTATGTGTAAATACTGTTGTATATTGTAGTGTGAATGAGACCCCCAAATTTACGTAAGTGGCTCCTTGGGTAAACCCCTCATGGAGTGTGAGGTTCCGAGGCTAGCCCCTTTTTCTGGAGTGTAAATTGTAGACCAAAATTGGGTACTTGTGAGTGTGAATGAGGGCTTACCATGTAAACCCCCTTTGTCTGATAAGGGTATTGGGACTGCCAGAATGAATGAATAAAATGTTCAGATATTAGGCAGGAAAGATGGAGCCAAATTGAGTAGCAATTTGGGGCCCAAAACATAGATAAGTCAAATTCGGTAATATTTGTTGGTTAGCCGTACAACTGCTGTGAAAGTGTTGATTTTGGAGTGAGAATCGTATGAATTTGCATGAAAAGTGTTGGTATCTTCGGCGATTTAAGGTAGGTTCCGCAGCCTAGGGTCACGGGGACCCCGAATTAGGTCTGCCAAATCTGTTGGATTTCCGGTCATCCGTGTAGGTTGCCCTGCGATTAGGGGGACGGATGAGCCGCATTTATGGAATCTAGAGATAGCCGAATCAGGATTATAACCAAAGAGATGTTAAATTAACATGAGATTAACCAAAGGTTAGCGTTGTGCGTTAGACATCCGATTAGCGGACTAGAAGTCTATTTGGTTCTAGTTAAGAAAGCGTTCGCAGTTTTGTTGTATTAATTAGCTGGAGTCTATGCTAACTGGGAAATGATGGATCAGTATAGCTAGGCCCAGGTAGGACAGGTGTATTAATTGTCTTGTTTAAAAATTGTCATGTGCTCACGGTCGCAACGGTAATTGCTTACATTATGGCAGTTCGAACCTCCACTGTCAAAGGCCAAAAGATGAGCCAAGCTAAAAGAAAAGAAACAGATCCGTGCTGAGATTCGAACTCAGGTCCTCTGGATTAGCAGTCCAGTACTCATCCAGTGAGCTACACGGGTTATGATTAAAACGAGTTCAAGCCTGTCTATATAGGAAAGCAATTTGGCAACCCCGCACGTGTGCAGTTGAGCTAGTACATTACATGCACAAATTACGCATATGTGAAGGTAAACTTTAATCGTAATTTTCTCATTCACACCTGGACGGATTGAGCTGTTTCAAAAAGGAAAATGTTCAGCTCCTCGAGCTCTACAAAATGACATAACTTTTAACCCAATTATTCTTCATTAACTAATTAACACAAGCAAGTTAACGTTAACACTGGAGTGTTAAGCCTGCGCAGAACGCAATCTGCGCAGGTATTAATTAATTTCAATTAAGTTTTTCTCACTAACCACTGAATATTTTTTGGTACTGTAAGCGTAAAAAATGTCCAGTTTTTCAAGCTCTACAAGAATATGTAACTTTTGTCCAAATTCGTGTTCATCAAAGCTTTGCTAATTTATATACTGATTTTGCACGAGTACTGACATGTGCTCGTGTGAAAGGGTGGTTGTACGTGCGACTTCCACTCGGCTGGCTGGCTGCTGGAGTTTCCAGCGCCGGATCGAATAGCGGTTCGGTACGTCCCCTGTTAGGGCACTAGGATAGGTGGGAGGTAGATTTAGAAGTAGAAGTAGTTCGGTAGGTCGGTAAGTCGGTAAGTAGGGACCGCGTAGAATGGCTGCTGAGACAGTGAGTGAGTGAGTTTTTGCATTTTGCATAAACTGACTAAAATTAATTACATGCGAAAACTCACTCAAAGTCAACCAGTCAGTTTTGTTTTAAGTTAATTAGTTCATTTCCCAAACAGGCAGACAAATAATTAATAGGGATTTTACACTAAATCACCAGGTAGTTTCAAGTTAACCTCAATATTACGTAGGCTTTAGCTAGCTAGCATAAGTAAGTAGATAGGCTTCAGTTAAGACAATTATTATAAGTATTTAGCAATTGACCATCTTCCAATATCAGAAAATCACTACAAACGTCCAGTTTCGTATGTATAATTGACCTAATCCATTGGTCACGGGAAATGAACCCATTTCCCGTGACAAATCAACAAAACCAGGCCGGACACAGGCCGAAAACGTTAACATTGGCCAGTATTATTGTTGCCTTGAGGATTGTGCAAAAATTAGTCAGAATCAGTGCATTTCACTTCAAAATGGCCCTAGAAGGCCAGTCTGTGCAAAGAAAGGACAAAAAACAAACGAAGTCCGAGTAAAGGTTGCAAACAGGGCATTTTTCATACATTTCTCAAGAATGTTTCGTCTAGCTACAAGTTCAATCAGGCCCAGCCGGGCCAGAGGTAGAGACTTTACGAATCATTTCGTCCAATCAAGAAATTACGGCAAGTTTAACCAAAATTCTGAAAATACCAACTAACAACGGCCAGGAAGGCCCTTTTGGTGACAAGAAGTTACCAGAAACGGTTAATATTGTCAACAAGGCAATAACCAACGACTTTCAGTCATTTCTTTAATTCGCAAGTGCAATGGGGCCCAAAATGCACATTTTGGGCCTGGAAAGCAAAGGAACG
This sequence comes from Trissonchulus latispiculum, assembly GCA_030248195.1. Lineage (NCBI taxonomy): Eukaryota > Metazoa > Nematoda > Enoplea > Enoplida > Ironidae > Trissonchulus > Trissonchulus latispiculum. The sequence continues at coordinate 19,636 of JASAND010007967.1, read as the reverse complement.
AGTAATGGTTGCTGGGTTCGATTTCCGCACCATAATCTTGTACTAATGGGTTTTAACCCATTTGATTCAGGTGCGGAGACGAAGCGACGTTGCTCTATCCAAATCTGAACTGCCCGCGGATCATTAGTCGTGTGTCTCTCAGATAGTCATATTCAGTCGCTCAGTGGTGGACAGCAGAAGTCCGGATCAGTCGAATCAGTAGTCAGTCAGTCAGATAATCGGAATCAGTCAATTTTGGAAGGTACATAGACGGCCCGTATTGCCGAGTAGTGGATTGAGACAGAGACAGCCAGCGTAGTACCGCCTGATCAAAGTGGGAGGCTAAACCTGAAACCGCTAAACCGAAACCTAATTCTTGGTAAACAAAAACTAAACATTATTTCTCTTTTCAATCACATCATGAATTCAACAGTTTTCGTCATCAGTTTCATGTCGGGAGGCGTTTCTCCCGTGTTTCTAGCCTAACAGCCATATCCAGCCCGTGAAGAAGAAGAAGAGGCCAGCCGATTCGCTGAACTTTGTAGTTGTGTTAAATTCTGTTAATTAGGAGTAAGTAAGGCAGCACCAGGAAATCCCCCATTTTCTCTATTTCCTCAAGAGACACTTCCGTACAGTAACCCTGTCTAGGTGTTGGAGCGGACCTTCGGGAAAGCAATGTCCAACATTTGGGGACTCACCCATAGCCCGATCCCAGGTTCAATTTGGTTAATAACTGTTTGTTTGTAGTTTCTTGTCGATTTGTAGTTTGATAGTCCGTTGTGTAAGGACGGATAAAGAGTCGCACAGCACAAGCATATATGCGCACGAGAAAGCATATAGGTAGTTAATTAGCAGAGTGTTGGAGACAGTGTAATAATTAGGTATTAGAGACCGAGTTTGAGAAAGAGAAGAAGAAGAGGTACTACTGAACCTTGTCCCTAAAATACATATAAATTGGGTAATATTATGCTAAATTAGGATAATATTAATAGTCAACTAAAGACGGTAACTGGCAACTCTGGTACAGTAAACTGAACACTGTATTGACCTGTAATTGTGTCTGTTTTTGCACAGCTTGTAACGACCCCTAGTAATAACGCTTGTTGTATTGTAATAGTCATCTTGCTTAAAGAGTGTACCTGGCATAACTGTACAAGTCTTAATAAATAGTTGGTGTGTCAGACTTAGAGTCTCAGAGTTGAATAGAGAGGCGCGATTGTCTCTGAAAGCCAGGCGCGATAGCCACACAAGGAATTCATAGCCTAAGGATTGGATCAGGACTAGTCAAGGTAAGTTCTGGTCAGGAATTGGAAGACTCATCATCAATCCAGTGATCAAGTCCAAGCAAGTGCTGACCCCTCTTGCTGATCTGCTGGAATCCAGTGCACTAAACGAACTCACAAAGAAGACCCCTACGAAGGTTGGCCGCAGGGAATCTCTGATTTTGGAATACCACCTTTCAGAGATCCGGTGAATAAGTCTGCTTCGATAAGTGGACGTGCTGACCTTCCGTGTGATTTAGTTTTCAAGAGGATCGAGAGTCAGATTTCACTAACTTCATTACACATTTTAGCTAATTTCTTCATAACGAAAAGTGATTTCATGATAGTTAAAAAAGGGTCCCCAGCTATTTGATAGTGGAATCGAATGACATACTCACGAAAAAATTTACTTTAGTCTGCAAAAAATCTGGAAAATTAAAGTACTTCGAAAATTCAGTAAAATAGTTTTCGAGAACTGAAGTTAGTTTCATTGCATTCATTAGAAAGAGAAAATCTTAAGCTCCATTTTGATATAAATGTGATGTGATGCTGAAATAAAGAAATTCTACCTTAAGGTGGTGATTTCTTTTGGGCACATATTGTTGGTTGACGGCTCAAACCAAGATGAAATTTGATGAAACTTTACAAAATAACTTCATTTGGTGTTCTAACACCCTCCGAGCAATCTCGCTTCAAAATTTCCAGATTTCCGTTCACGACGGATTTTGCTAAGTTCTGACAGTTGAGCAGCAGTTGCATACTTATTATGTAGGGGCGCGATAGCGCCCCTACATAATATGGGTGTAAAGGCGTCTGCGCGGCCCCCTGGAGACCGTGTTGGCCTGGTGCCAGCTAATTTGAGGTCCGGAAGGGTAAAAATGTTACCATCGTAAAGTACTCGAGTAGTACTACAAGTATCACCATACTTTTGGTTCGAATTCGAAACTTCAAATTTTTGCACTTGGCAACAGTTAGTTTGCGTTTGGTTTTTTTCCTAGGTGAATAACGCTTTTCGGAAGTGCATTTTCTAGCGAAGTGTTGGAACGTTGTGGGCATTTTGGTCCAATACTACTGTTATATATTGGTAGACAGTATCCCCCCATGCTACCTTTTTTGGTCATTTTGGCACGCTTCCAATTTTGGCTCTGTGCCAAGGCCTCAAAGTCGGACTTTTGCTATTTTGGTACTTCGGTTGTGGTGGACTTTTTTCACAGGCTAGCAGCTAGATCTGTTTGTTTATTTTGCTTGAATATTTCGGCCAATGCACACAAAGTAACGAGGGGGACTTTTTTCATTTCGCTCTGTAGCTTTCAGGAGATGGGCCCAAACTTTGCATTTTTCACCTGTTTTGGCGAAAAGTTTCTAAGTCCCACTTTTGCTAGAAATGGCCTAAAAGTCACTAAAAATGGCGTTTTTCGGCCTTGGGGTGGTACCCATAGACAGTAAATCGGGGTCGCTGAAAACGATGAGCATACTGCCGATACCGCCCGAAGTGACCACTGGTCAGCATGGCTCCCGTGGTTCCTAGCCCAGGGTCAAAGTAGGGAAAACTCACTATAAACAGCATTTTTCGGCGTTTTGGTAAGGGGCATATATAGTAAATCGACTACGCTCGTTTCAATGAGCATATTGCCTAAGCCGATGGAAGTAACCACCGGTCACTACGGCTTTGGGGCCCTATTGACCACTGGTCAAATTTCCTAAAACAGCGTTTTCGGCGTTTTGGTTGGGGGCATACGTAGTAAATCGACTACGCTCGTTTCAATGAGCATATTGCCGAAACCGATGGAAGTGACCACTGGTCACTACTGCCTACTGACCACTGGCAAACCCCCACGAAAGTGGCCCCATAGTCCTGTATACTGTAAGTACCCTGCGGGATTCTCGGCTCCTTCTTAACGCATTAATCTCACTGGAAACGCATCCATCATTACGCCAAAAAATTAAGCTATGCCGTCTATTTAAACTATTCACTGCAAAATTTAGTACCAAAGGGGATCCACTTTTTTGTTGGGGAAGTTCGTTCATGGAGGCCTCCCCTTGCCAATTCTTCCTCGAAAGAGGACAAGAAAGTAAAATGCTCCTCCGGAGCATGGAAAAGTAATATGGGTGGATGGGGTGAGGTTGCGAAATCAAGAGAGGACTAGCTTTGAAAATGCTTAATATGGGGCTAGGTTCTAAAAGAAAGAAGGACTAGCTTGTGGGCGAACTAATATGGGCACAGCGTCGCCGAACAACCCATATTCGCGGGCTTGCACGCTTCGCTTCAGCGTTTGTCACATATATATAGAACGGCCAACACTAGAGTAAAAAATGTTGCATAGGTAATCTGCGAGATATAGTAGTTGTTTGCCTGGGCAGTTTTAGGCTAGCTATATACCTTAAATTTAGTTGGACTATGACAAGTATCGGACAGAAACATAGGGATGTAGCGGTAAAACTATTGGTTCAATCCGGCAGGGTTGCAGTCAAGGACAATCGCTATAAAATCATTCTTTTAATATGCTGTCTGTATAAATGCATAAAATGAACAGTAAGCTTAGACTTTCTCGAAGGAAATGTCTGACTATATAATACATGGAAGTACGAATAGGCGGATATAGATTATATCATCTAATTTAGAATCTGGAGCTATAATTTAAAGTCCAGAAATTGATATAGATGAATGTATAATATTTGCAGCCCGCGAATATGGGTTGTTCGGCGACGCTGTGCCCATATTAGTTCGCCCACAAGCTAGTCCTCCTTTCTTTTAGCACCTAGCCCCATATTAAGCATTTTCAAAGCTAGTCCTCTCTTGATTTCGCAACCTCACCCCATCCACCCATATTACTTTTCCATGCTCCGGAGGAGCATTTTACTTTCTTGTGATTATACTCATTTGAAAGCTCTCGCTGAGTTCTACATTTTTGCTTTTGGAAGCAACTTTCTAGCTCTTCTCTATTGTGAGATATAGCCGAGTCAGTGGCGCACCCAAGGGGGGAGGCGGGGGGGCGGCCGCCCCCCCCCTGTCAGGTTTCGAAGGTCAGAAAAATTAAGATGCAGAAAGGAGAAAAGCAGAAAAACAAAAATTTTCGCGCCTTCGGCGCAAATTACCCATTCTTTGTGTGTTTTGAGAGTAGCATTATGGGGTGGGATGGGGGTGGCTGACTTTCAATTATATAGGCGTTTCTTTCTGCTTACGCTTGAGTTAGCGATTTTTTGACGAAATGTTCAAATAATTGTAAACTAGTAATTCCTTCTGAAATATTTCTGATATTTCTTAATGAAAGGTTGTGGCTTGACTGTATGATAGAAATTCGCAGCGTATATACCAAAAATGTCAGAAAAATTAAAATTTTAATATAAAATAAATAAAAAAATATAAAGAAATATTAAAATCAAAAATTTTCTTGAACTGAAGTTTCAAATAGGCGGATTTACTGGATATCCGGATATATGTTAACGCAAAATATGCGGATATCCCGATATGAAAGAATATCAGGTGCCCCCACTAGTGCATATGCACAGTTTTTTACAAAATGCAATTTAATAATGCATATATACACAAATGCTCAGTGAAATGTTTCTTCCACTTTCCACAAAATGGCTCTAAAAATTTCCAAGCTGGTGCTACTTTTTAAATAGAGCTCTAGCTTTTAGCTGGGGGCTACCGCCCCCAGACAACCGTTTTATCATAGCTACGTTGCGTTGCTTAGTTTGAATTTCATCAGCTTGAGTTATATATATACCTTATCTGGTGAAACCGTGGCGCCAGCAATAAGACAACTAAGATAATTTGAAACAGCAGAAAGTGGTCAGAAAAAAATTGCTTTCATGTATAGAATCAAGAGTACATAATACTAAGAGTATGCCACTAAACAAGCTCTACGTTATCAGAGCAAAAACTATGCTCTGCTCGCTAACGGCCCACCCCCCCCCCCCCGCAAATCAGACCCTAGTGACCCCCCCCCCCCCCCCAAATCAGTACCTAGTCGAAACGGGGGTACGCTCACTCGCTCTATGTTTATGTGCTTAAGCTCAAAAACACAAGCAGTGCGTGCGCGAATTTTGTGCCTGCTTTGAGTTTTAGAACACAGACATAGCGCACAAAATTCTTTGAAGTGAAGGGTCTAATTTGCGGGGGGGGGGGTGGGCCGTTAGCGAGCAGAGCATAGTTTTTGCTCTAATAACATAGAGCTTGCCTAGTGGCATGCTCTTATTATTATGTACTCTTGATAGAATGCAAAAAATTCTCAACTTCTGGGGGGCTGCGCCCCACAGACCCCCTGCTTTCACGTTTATTATATAAATGTTTAATTCCAAGAAACAACATCAATCAATGAACCAACTATATACATATACATACATGCTTGTTCTCAAAGTAAAACTTGTATATAAAACATGTGTAGAAAGAAATTTGAAAAGAAAAATTTCAACTTTGGTGCCGCCCTCCCCCTGTCAGAAAACTCTGGGTGCGCCACTGAGCCGAGTTTCTTGTTTTGGCGTTGAAAACTTGTCATTTTTGCAGAAATCAATTAATCCACGATTTCTTGAGCTACGCAAGCCGTAAAATTAAACTAAGGGTGTCCGTTTAAAGGTCTCGCCGAGGGCGATCATCCGAGGCATGATAATCTTCCAACTGCTATCCCGTGACCTGCTATCATAAAAATGTGGTTTTTGCAAAAACATGACCAAATTCCTTCCAGCGATTGTGGAGCGTTTACTATTCAAGCTAGAAGGTTGCCGCTTACTAGACGTGTTTTACACAAAAATACCCAGGGACCCTTTTTTAGTTGCCCCGATTGCTGCTTTCTAGCTAAAGTGGCGGCTTGCCAAAGTTTTGAAAAGTAGGCAAAATCCAGATTGCGCAAACATTTTAGCTAATTTCTTCACAACAAAGAGTGATTTCATGATAAATAAAAAAGGTCCCCAGATGTTTGATTGTGGAAACAAATGATTTAGTCGATGCCTCACGAAAAAATTTACATAAGTCTGCAAAAAAATTGGAAAATTAAAGTATTTCGGAAATGCAGCAAAATAGTTTCCGAAAACTGAAGTTAGTTTCATTGCATTCATTAGAAAGAGAAGATGTGAAGCTCCATTTTGATATAAAAATGGCTTCTTAACCCCAAGTAATGAAATAGTAATAAGGGTTCAAAGTTGATGTCTCCAAAAGGAATCAGCACCTTAACACTGAAACAAAATTTGTCCAGGAGCCCTCAAATCGTTCGTTTTACTGGTACGTTAAGGGTAAATTAAGCTGTCAAGACGGAGTCCCGGTGCTATGTGCCAACGGTAAAACAGCTACTGAAGATAAGGACAAAGCGGATTTTTTGAATATTCAGTTCAGTCCGTTTTTGTACGGGATGATGGGAGGGATGTGCGTTTGGCTGAATGGAATTTTGATTCGCCTTTTGAAAGTTTGCTCTTCACTGTGAAATCTATTGAGGAGGCGATTGGATCTCTAAAAACCGCATCTGCCACAGGTCCGGACAAATTACAGTGCGACTTCTGAAAATATGCAAACAGCAAATTTGTCGTTCACTTGAGATTATTTCTCAGCAGTCCTTTAACGAGGGGGTACTTGTAGTGTTTGTAATATTGTTGTAGTGCCAATATGCAAATGAGTCTACTATGCTCTTACATCTGGAAGCTCATTTGCATATTCGTACAGTTTGAGCACTATGTAAACAGTGCAATTCTGATTGTTTTTCAGTCTGTTGTTTGTTGTCAACTAATAAAGTCTTGGAGTGGAGAAAGCTTCTTCAAGATTTTACAGTACTATATACTGGATGACTGGTTAGTTGCTCATGTAGTCCCTATCTATAAAGGAAAAGGAGATCAGGCTGCACCCGAAAATTATAGGCCAATTTCGTTGACTTTCATCTGTTCAAAAATTATGGAAAAAATAGTGAAAAAATTTCTCCTGGATCATTTACTCAAAAACAATCTTATTACACTAGAACAACACGGCTTCATGTCCCGCCGTTCTACGCAGACTTAGTTGCTAGAATGCATAAACTCCTGGACTAGGAGTCTTGACAACAAGGAGGGGATCAAGATACTGAAAATGATCTACCCGAAGTTTCTTTGAACTCGAGCGTAAAAATTTTTGCTGACGACACCAAAGTTTACTTTTCTGGCACACTGCAAAACGACTTCTCGCAATTTATTACCGATTGTGAAAACATCTTTTGTTGAGCTTCTCGAAATCAACTTTCTATTGCCTTCAACGAAAGTCAGCTGCTTGAAATTGGCTCTCCCTCTATTGTGGGCAATTTGATTGCATTATTGGTTTGCCGCTACTTCCGAAGGAAAAGGGCAAACCCTTATTCTCGTCGTGTTATTATTATTATTGGGTTGCCGCTTTTTACACAAAAAGGCAACCCTTTCATCTGGGTATGTCCGTTTTTATTATTATTATTATTGGGTTGCCGCTTTTTACACAAAAAAGGCAACCCTTTCATCTGGGTATGTCCGTTTATTATTATTGGGTTGTCGCATTTTTTTTTAAAAAAAGACAACCCTTTGATATGGCTAAGTTTCTTTATTTATTTATTTATTTATTTATTTATTTATTATTCCGGTCAACATTTGTGTCCCCCCCCTTTTTCTCGAGATTGGCTGGACCGATCGGGCTGAAATTCACCGCATAGTTGTAGGGTGACCTGAAGTGCTCCCGTTTGTAAGGGCAGCCCGATATCTCCCGGATTCCGGGAATGGCGGCTCCCGGAAATTTTAAAATCGTAAGGGGGGACCAAGGGAAACGTAAAAATTTTTTGTCTCCGATTTTGCTTAAAAGTTGGTCATAGGGTAAGTCGACCACGCTGATTTCGAAACTGAAATCGAAATTTCCGGAAAATTTCCGGATTTCGAGATATTCGACCCGGAAAATTCCGGATTTTGAAAAATTTCTCCAAAAGTGGTCGATATGGTACTCAAACGAAAGAGCTCGTCGAGCTGAACAACTTTTCTTCTTGCGACATTTTCCGGAAATGCGTGTAGCGAACGTTATGGCCGAACAACTGAAAATCCGGGAATTCACGAAAATCCGGATTTTGGGTCGAAAAAATTTTTTGCCTCCGATTTCACTCAAAAGTTGGTCATAGGGTAATTAGACCACGCTGATTTCGAAACTGAAATCGAAATTTCCGGAAAATTTTCGGATTTCGAGATATTCGACCCGGAAAATTCCGGATTTTGAAAAATTTTTCCGAAAGTGGTCTATATGGTACTCAAATGAAAGAACTCGTCGAGCTGAGCAACTTTCCTTCTTGCGACATTTTACGGAAATGCGTCCAGCGAAAATTACGGTCGAAAAACTGAAAATCCGGGAATTCCCGGAAAAACCGGAATTTTAAAAATTGTCCTAAAAGTTGTCAATAGGGTACTTATTCGAAAGCTCTCAGCGAGTAGGGAAAAAGCTGTGATAGGGCCAAAGTCCGAAAATGTTCCAAAACTGAGTTTTAGCCCGAGCCAATATAAGCACAGAGGAATAAGAGGAAAATGCGCGACAACCCGTTGATGCCGGTAGGATTTATTATTATTATTATTATTATTCATCTCGTTACCACCCCCTGTCCCCCCCGTCTAACTTTTGCTAGGGTGGCCCGATTGGGCTGAAATTTTCAGTGGAGGTTTGGGGTGGGGTGAAGTGTTGACTGAAGCGCGGGCAGTCCGATATTTCCCGGATTCCGGGAATGGCGAATCCCGGAATTTCTTAGAATGGTAAGGGGGGACCAAGGGAAACGTAAAACTTTTTTGTCTCCGATTTTGCTTAAAAGTTGGTCATAGGGTAATTCGATAGCGCTGATTTCGAAACTGAAATCGAAATTTCCGGAAAATTTACGGATTTCGAGATATTGGACCCGGAAAATTCCGGATTTTGAAAAATTTTTCCGAAAGTGGTCGATATGGTACTTAAATGAAAGAGCTCGTCGAGCTGAGCAACTTTCCTTCTTGCGACATTTTCCGGAAATGCGCCTACCGAAAGTTACAGCCGAAAAACTGAAAATCCGGGAATTCACGAAAACCCGGATTTTAAAAAAGTTCTTCAAAAGTGGTCAATATGGTACTCAAATGAAAGAGCTCGTCGAGCTGAACAACTTTTCTGCTTGCGGCATTTTCCGGAAATGCGTCTAGCGAAAGTTACAGCCGAAAAACTGAAAATCCGGGAATTCACGAAAACCCGGATTTTAAAAAATTTCTTCAAATGTGGCCAATATGGTACTCAAATGAAAGAGCTTGTCGAGCTGAACACCTTTTCTGCTTGCGGCATTTTCGGGAAATGCGTGTAGCGAAAATTACGACCAAAATACTGTTGCATTCTTCTGAAAATCCATCCCCCCAAAGGGAAAATGCCGCGGCAACCCATTCTCGCAACTTCGCTAGTTATTCTTCATCTCGTTACCACCCCCTGTCCCCCCCTCTAACTTTTGATTGGGTGGACCGATTGGGCTGAAATTTTCAGTGGAGGTTTGGGGTGGGGTGAAGTGTTGACTGAAGCGCGGACAGTCCGGTATTTCCCGGATTCCGGGAATGGCTGCTCCCGGAATTTTTTAAAATGGTAAGGGGGGACCAAGGGAAACGTAAAAATGTTTTGTCCCCGATTTCGCTTAAAAGTTGGGCATAGGGTAATTCGATAGCGCTGATTTCGAAACTGAAATCGAAATTTCCGGAAAATTTACGGATTTCGAGATATTGGACCCGGAAAATTACGGATTTTGAAAAATTTTTCCGAAAGTGGTCGATATGGTACTTAAATGAAAGAGCTCGTCGAGCTGAGCAACTTTCCTTCTTGCGACATTTTCCGGAAATGCGCCTACCGAAAGTTACAGCCGAAAAACTGAAAATCCGGGAATTCACGAAAACCCGGATTTTAAAAAAGTTCTTCAAAAGTGGTCAATATGGTACTCAAATGAAAGAGCTCGTCGAGCTGAACAGCTTTTCTGCTTGCGGCATTTTCCGGAAATGCGTCTAGCGAAAGTTACAGCCGAAAAACTGAAAATCCGGGAATTCACGAAAACCCGGATTTTAAAAAATTTCTTCAAACGTGGTCAATATGGTACTCAAATGAAAGAGCTCGTCGAGCTGAACAACTTTTCTGCTTGCGGCATTTTCGGGAAATGCGTGTAGCGAAAAATACGACCAAAATACTGTTGCATTCTTCTGAAAATCCGTCCCCCCAAAGGGAAAATGCCGCGGCAACCCATTCTCGCAACTTCGCTAGTTCTTCTTCTTCTTGTCCCCCCCCTATTAACTCAAGCTAGGCTCAACGCCCGGAGCTGAAATTTGGTGGGTATGTGGGGGTTGGTCCCAAACCTGGCCCATTTTAATTTCATCGCTCTAGACCCACCCAGTCGACCAGGGCAGGGAATTTGATTTTTTAAAATGGTTCTGGTTTAGAGGGGGGTTCTGGTTCTCTGGCAAGGCGATTCTCAAAAATGGTCGAAAACTTTTTCTCTCCGATTTGGTTGAAAAGTCAGTCCTAGGGTGATTCGGGGACGCAGATTCCAAATCTGCAATCGAAATTTTTCTAGCTTTTGTGAATCTCGAGATATGGCCGAAAGTTACACTGTTGGAGACCGCAAAACTGAGCAAACTAACCAGAAACGCCTAATATCTGTGTTTTTTTGAACTCATTAGTCAAGTTTAGCCGGTGGATTTGCTACTACAACTTTAAAACGAAGTGTAAAGTAACTTTCAGCGATATTTAGTAGAAAATTTCTTATCCCAACTGCCTTTTTATGGGCAACCATTTTCAGGTGAAGGTGTCAAAAATGGATAAAAACGTTTAATGTCCGACTTGGTTGAAAAGTCGGTCATAGGATAACTCGGGGACGCAGATTCCAAATCTGCAATCGAAATGTTTCTGGCCATATATGATATGGCCAAAAGCTACACTGTTGGAGACCGCAAAAATGAGCAAATTGCCCAAAAACGCCTAATATCAGTGTTTTCCGAACTAGTTAGTCAAGTTGAACTGGTGGATTTGCTAGAATACCTTTTAACAGGCTGTATCAAATAACTTTTAGCAATAATTATCGTAAATCTCTTATCCCAACTGCCCTTCTATGGGCAACCATCTTGCAAAGATTGGTCAAAAATGAAAGTTGTCGAATCCTACTGATTTTGGTATCATTCGAAAGGTCTCAACGAGCTATAAAATAGTTGTAATAGGGCAAAATCCTGAAAATGTACTAAACTCGAGTTTTGACCCTCGATACGCTGATGTTGCAATAATCGACTAAAAATAAAAGTTGTCGAATCCTGCTGATTTTGATATCACTCGAAAGCTCTCAACGAGCTAAGAAAAAGCTGTAATAGGGCCAAACCTTGAAAATGTATGAAATTCGAGTTTTGGCCCTCGATACGCTGATGTTGCAAATCGGCCAGATTGAAAGTTGTCTGTGAGCAAATTGCCTAGAAAGGCCTAATATCAGTGCTTTTTCGAACGCGCTAGTCAAGTTGAGTTGGTGGATTTGATAGGACGGCCTTTAAGACGGTGTATCAGATAACCTTTACCGATATTTAGTCAAAGATTCGTTATCCCAACTGCCCTTTTAAGGGCAACCATTTCCAGAAAAATTCCTTATCCCAACTGCCCCTTTAAGGGCAACCATTTTCAGAAAACAACACGCAAAATGCTCTTTGCCACCGATTTGACTGAAAATCGACACTACAAAGTTTGCTGCCTACAGAAAGAAGCGGCGGCAAACCATTCATGCCAATTTAGCTTGTGATTGCATTAATATGCTCTCCCTCTATTTGATTGCGTAATTCCCAAGGTGAAAGTAGTCAAAGATCTTGGTGTGTACATTACCGCAGATTTAAAATTCTCTACACACTGCGATAAAGTTTGTGCAAAGGCTTACCAGAAAATTGCCCTTATCTTCAAGTCGTTTAATTGTCGTGATCTCAGGTTTTTAGTCTGGCATGTTTTTAGGGTTTTGAAAGTGGTGGGGGGGGCTTCTATAAGTCTCCGTTACACCTCCAAGGTTTTTTACATATTGAGTCGAGCATGTAGGTGTGACTGGGCAAAAAATTTGGAGTTCTGGGGGGGGGGCGGTCGACTCGGTCGGCTCAAGAGGGAGGGAGGGTACCATAGGTGTAAGGTGAGGTGAGGGGGGGGGGGTTGGGGGGGGTAGCCCCCCCAGCACAGGTGGACAAGGGGGGGGGGGAAATTTACCCACCCCACGGCGAAGTCGCCCACAAGGGGTCGCGAAATTGCTCCCACAAGGGGTAAGAAAATTGCCCAAAATATAAGTTTTACGGCTAAAATTTCCAAAAATTTTCCGGCTTCGCCAGAATTTCTCACTTAAAAATCACTGTTTTTACTAAAAAAACGTCCGAAAAACGTGTTTTATCTAAAAAATTGCTGTTTTTTGTTAAAAAATGGCGAAAATCGCTTTCAAAAGTACCCCTAAGAAAAATCGCTCTCACAAGGGGTACCCAAATTTGCTTCCACAACATAGGTGTAATTGGGGGGAGGTTTGGGGGGGGGGGTAACCCCCCCCCCCCCCCCCCATTTTTCCAAACCACCCCCAAAAATTTTTGGGGGCCCCCGGCCCCCCCCAACTGGGGGGGGGGGTAGTCGCGCCGAAGGCGCGAAAAATTGGCCAAAAATCGGGTATTTTTAGGGTAAATTTTGCAAAATTTTTCAAAAATGTTCAAATTTTTGGCTTAAAGTGTTCATTAGTGCGTGAAATACACGTTTTCAACAGTTTTATGGACTTTCTGACTCAATATTGACCTTATTTTGTAGTTAGAAACATGTTGGCAACCAAGTTTTCGAGTTTAAAACCCCTGTCTAATGTTAAGATTAGGTAATGGTTGGATGTTTTTTCGCATTAGCAATGGCTGAAAATGCGATTTTTGGCATAAAAATGGGAAAAAATTTTTGGGGGAGGTTTGGGGGGGGGTCTTGGGGGGGGTCTAGGGGGGGGGTTTGGGGGAGGTCTAAAAAGGGGGCCCGCCCCCAAATTTTGGGGGGAGGGGGCCCCCCCCCAACCCAAATCCCCGTTACACCTATGTTCCACAAGGGTCAGTGAAATTTGACCTCCCGTTCAGGTATATATGCCCCCCAGCCATTTTTTCAACCCCCCCCCAGAACTTTTTTGGGGGGGTCGTCCCCCCCCCCAACTGGGGGAGGGGTAGTCGCGCCGAAGGCGCAAAAAACTGCCAAAAATTGGGTATTTTTAGAGTAAATTTTGCAAAAATTTTCAAAAATATCCAAATTTTTGGCTTAAAGTGTCTATTATTGCGAGGAATACACATTTTTAACTGTATTATGAACTTTCTGACTCATTATTGACCTTATTTTGGAGTTGGAAACATGTTGGCAATCAAGTTTTCAAGTTTAAAAACCATGTCTAATGTCAAAATCACTTCATAGTTGAATGTCCATTGGCATTAGAAACGGCTGAAAATGCTATTTTTGGCATAAAAATTGAAAAATTTTTTTGGGGGAGGGTTGGGAGGGGTCCTGGGGGGGTCTCCAGAGGCCCCCCCCCCCCCCAAAAAAGTTGGGGGATAGCCCCCCACCCCAAATCTCCGTTACACCTATGGAGGGTACCCGAAAATGGCCAAATATATATGTATATACCCGTTGAAATTTCGATTTTTGTCCAAAAATTTGGGGGGGGGGGGGTGGTGCAGCAATATCTGAAAATTTGGGAGGGGGGTCGCTAAAATTTGTCGTTTTGGTGACAGCCCACCGCCCCCCCCCCTCAGTCCTCATCACCAGACATGTGCAGGAGGGGAAATTTTGGGGGAAGGGGGGTGTAAAGGGCGGCCGCAGGCCGCCGAAAAACCGGTTTTTTCCGGTTTTTTACCGGAAAAATCCGGATTCGGGTGGTGAGGGACCTCTCTGGGGGGGAGGGTGAGCTCAGGTCTGGGGGGGGGTGAAACCCCCCCCCCCCCCCACACACCTCCCCCCAAGCACACGTATGCTCCTCACACACATTTGATATCGGGGATCGCCCACCAACATTCCAAGATTTACGCCTCAGCCAACATTTTCGGTGAAACTATTGGTTTATTTTTTAAACGTGTGCGGTTATTCAACATAAATTTGCTGTACAATTTGCTGTACATTCAGCTGTCAGCTGTACATGCAGGTTAATTATTTCTGCCAACATTAAACTTTGCCTTTTTTGTGTTAATTTGACTGTCATTCTCCGAAATGTTAGGGTGGGCAGCCTGAACAGTGGCGGATCCAGGGGAGGGCCCCAGGGCCCCGGGCACCCCCCTTTGCGATTTGGGCCCCTCCCTTTGACCTTGAGGGCCCCCATCCAAAGTTTGTCTTTACTGCAAGCTTTCCCAGGTTTTACACAATATCCAGCAGAACTGGGATTATGAAGTTGGCGATACAAGTAGTGATGATAAATATGTCGTTCTTTTCGTCAACTTTTCGCGCCTTCCATCGTAGATTGTGAAATTTCAATGCATTGGCAATATTGTATAATTCGAAAAACAAACAAAATATTTACAATATATGTCCTTAATGTCTATACCTGCCAAGCCACCTTTGGTGACGACAGTTTCGTAAGTCATCGTCAAAGTATCAGATTCATCGCTAGGAATTCTGTTTACCAAAAATTACCGATAACTTATCAAAATATAAATAAAAGAAAAAATTAAAACATTTATATATATACCGCTTAATTAATACGTACTACACAAAAGTGCAAGGTGATGAAATAGCATTTACGGATCGCTTTGTTATGCCCGACCATTCCTGATTGTGGGACTCATCAGGGGCTTACAATCAGGTTCAAATTTTTAGTAGAAAATTAAAAATTTTATTTTTGACAGTGAACAGTTCGGTTTCGTCCCCTAGCGATCAACTCCACTTATTCGTGAGACATATATATATATTTCATTCTCAAACACATACCTATGTGCATAACAATTAATACATAAGCACTATTTATTTACATACTGATTATTTCATTTTAAACTATCTAAGGCATTCCACCCATAATCTATTTGGTTTTATACTTACAAAAATTTGATTAATTTTTAGTACTTTATCATAATTCCTACAAAATTTTAATTTTAATTTTCGTTTTGAATAATTTTTTGTTAACAAATAATTTACCAAGCTTTTTAACTTAAATATAAATGAGAGTTTTGTACTACAAATCCTTGCATACCTTAATACCTCATTAATATACACCATATAAGCTACATTAGAAGAGAAATTGCCGTGTAAATTAGGAAATTTTACTACGTGAAAGTTATAATCATCCGTTTTGTCAAATACTTCACACTTAAACTTATTATTAATAATATCTAGTTTAATATCTAACACATTTGCTGCATAATCATTTAAATTTTCTCTATTTAAAGTCAAACATAAAGGATAGATTTCCATAAAAATACTATCGAAAAATCCCTTATCATTAAGAATTGTAATATTTATGTTTCGCGCTTTTTCCATTATTTCTCCCAAAATTCCCTAAAATCCGGATGCAATTGTTGTAAACTTAATGTCAAGTCTGGAAAGATAGAGCATGTATGTCACGTGATGCTGACAAAACATGTTTTCCAGACTTGAATTATGTGTATAATCAGTTGGGAGTTTTCTGGACTACAGAGCGGTCGGTCCGATTCTTGGGGGGCCCTCCTTTAGAAGAAGCTCACATGTTTTGAAAGTCTAGAGTGTTTCTTCCTTTTTTCCAAAACTTACTTGAACTCACCCGCTTTAACCCCCTCCTAATTTCTAACGACTTTTCCTTTGATTTCTACTAATTCCTAATCACCTCTTCCCCTTCTTGCCTTTTCTGCGGGGCTTTCCTGTTTTCCCGTATCTGCCGTTGATAGCTAATCCCCCTCTCCCCGTTATTTGTTACTCCCCTCTCCCACAATATTAATTGCTGGTTCCCTATAACTTTATTTGCTGTCACCCAATCTTTGTGATCTATTGTTATTTTTGTCGTATTCGATCGTCCTGTCCCCACTCTGCAGCCCAAGTGGGTCCCATATAATTTTGCCTGGTTCCTCCATAAACTGTGTAGTTGTCATTGTTTGGTCGACGATAATTTTCAAGGATGTATCCCCGTGGGCTGAGAGAAGGTGTAGAATTCTGGGTTAGCCCGGAATTTAATTGTGAATTGAGGCCAAATTCCTGTGTGTGCGTGTCCCCCGATTTTGTCTGGCGCCCCGTTGGCGTCCCCAGAATTCACCGTCCCTCATGAGAGGCAAGTCTAGTGGAAAGAGCTGCCAATTTCAAAGATCTTCCACCTGCAGTCGGTAGGTCATGGCCTCCCAGCACAGTCTTGAAATTTGGGGCCTGAGCTCAGCGGTTAAATTCCCTAGCTCCCCCATATTTTGCATTAGGCTTACTTCCAGTCTAGTGTTTTTTCTTTAAAATTTTTTTTCCTAAAGTTCCAACCCCGGACTTGAAAAAAAAAATTTTTTCTGACCCTGCCACCCCCAAGAAACTTTTCCATACCTATCAGCGTAATAATTTCTCCCCAATATCAGGTCCCTATTTTTTCCCTTTTAGTCAGCCCTCCACCAGGCTGCCTGTTCTCACATCCGTGTTTTCCATCAGCGTATTTTTTTGCTTCCTTTAGTTTCTCCAAATCCATATCCATATAGTCTTGCATCAGTGTTATTCATATGTCAGTGTGGGTTTGTATTGACGTCAATTGCAAAACCTGCTTCTTAATTTTTCCTGCCCACGCATTGTTTAATGACTTTATCAGTTATTTGAGTCATATCCGGTTTCCTTTAAAAGTAATTCCCACTTTGACTTATTTTTGGCTTATTTATTTGGCTGGTCTTAAGGCCTTTGTGTTTTTTGTGCTCTTGTCTTGCCTATTCCCTATTTTTTATTGCTCATAGTTGGGTAACTAACTCTTCAATTTAATCCCACTGTGGGTAGCCCAAGTGGTGATTCCCTATTTAATCCGATCCCCTGACCTTCCCCCTGACCTTGGGCCGTGGCTGGAAGTTCTAAGCAGCCCGGATCTTCCGTCCACATCCGCCTCGGCCCCACCCCCAATCCCACTCCCTTGGAACAGCCGTCCGGAAAGCCCCAACCCAAGGAAAAACCCGCTCTGGGTTTTTGTCCCGAAGCCCCGACGTCCCGATGGGCTCCCCTCCCATCAAACCCCCATTGAGCATTTATGAATATTCCCCCATACCCCCGGATACCTTAAACCCCATTTACCTACTAGGGAAGCACTGGTGTAGCGCAAACCTGCCCGTCCACGAAACGTCATGCCAAATCCATTACGGCTCCTAGAGGAATCAGGCCCCAAGGCCCTTACGATCAGACTTAAATCCCGCCCATATGGAATTCGTCTTAATTCCAATTCTCAACCCCGCAACCAACTCCAGGAACTCATGGGCCCAGGTTGTGCTTCTGGTGCACCCAAGAGGGGCACAAGGCAATACCGCCCATCCGTATACGCGTAGTCGACAACCTGGGGCCCAACCACCCTGATTCTACGTATGTTGTTACCCTTGAAACGACACTCTTTGCCCAAGCCTATTAATGCGTTATCCCCATGATTCACGGTATCCCATGTCCCGGAACTGCTAAACGAAACCCGTAATGATTTATTTTTGTAAGTTTTGTAAGCTGTTTTTAAGAGTTGAGGTCGGATAACTCTGGGAACTGCTGGTCAGGACCCTACTCCCATATTTTTTTATTAGGTTACGCTACGTGGTAACTCAAAAAGGGTCTGGAGTGTTAGACCCTTCGCCTTGCCCGACATGGTATACTCACCCATCCCTCCCCTATATTAATCACTGTCCTTTCCTCCCCGTCGTACTTGTTAGTGCTGCACCACTTTTATTATTACTGGGATGCATCCAAATAAATACAGTAGGGTTTTGGTTGTATACGTTTTGGGAGTTGTCCGTGGGATAACAGCTGTATATATGCCTATTTTTTAAAGAATGCTTCTAGGTCAAAAGGGTAGGACCTACATGTTTGATCAATTCTATCTATATTATTTTTAAATTTTTGTGTTTTTCTATTTTCTAGTCTACCTAAGTTTTCCTTTTAAAAATAATTTGTGCATTTGTATACTTATATTGATTTATATTAATTTTATTATATTTCTTAATATCCCCATTAAACCAAAGAAGTTTTGGTGTCCTTTCTTCTTCCAATGTTACGAATCTCATTAAAAGCATGCATGTATTCTAATAAACTCCAAATTTTTCCTTTAGGGTCCCAAGAGCATGTATGTATTTTGATTCCTGTATATATGTGCTTTGGTTTGTACTGGCATATATGTAATTTTCAAAATAGTCTGATCTCCCTTTCCTAGTTTTTTCCTTCCAGTTTGTATGTTTTGTTTTTGTTTTGCATATGTACAGGCAAGACTGAGGGTATGAAAATTTCTGTCACCCAGGACCGTACCAGGGCATCCTACTGATCCAAAATCTGTATGCAACTGCATGTCATGTCCAGTTCTTTTTTTTTATGCAGCTGAAGTGGTTTCTGACTGAGGTCGAAATGGAGTCAACTCAGCTCGATGGAGCAGGGCCCACCCTTTCACACCTTGCTTGGTGTTTTCTCAAAGTGGTTTGAAATCCTAAACTTCTCCCTTGTCCCTTCCCCAAACCTGTCCTGTCCCCAGCCCCCTACCCCAAGCGTCCCTCCCCACACAACCAATACTTCGGTAGTCTACTCCCAAGAATATCGTTCTCACCCCAGCACCTTCTCTCACAATTCTTCACCTTCGTATGCACCGTTTCTATAAGCCGAGAGCTGGTGCTTCCATTAAAATTTCTGTGTTTATTGGAAAATTGATTGATTTGTTCAAATTGGTGCTGGTCTCTACAGGTGAAACCAAAACTCCATTCACTTTCATGATCTACTGGACCTCATCACGAATAATACCTGACCTCCTAGCCCTTGGAATGCCAACAGGTCCGACCAGTTCCCCGAGCTTGATCGTTTTGGAACCCGCAAGCTACCGACGAGCCAGAACCCCCTACAGGAGAGACTGGGTGCGCCCAGTTCTCAAACCCTCCCAATACCCAGCCCAACCCTGAACCCGCTCAACACCTCCTGTGGGTCCGCGAGACCCTATCCCGACCCCTGTGACTGAATTCGTCAGGAACCCTTACTATACGGTACACAGAACACCCTCCAGTCCTCCTCTTAGTCCTGTTCAGTCTTGTTTACGGGGCGCGGTGACCGCCGTCCCGCCCAGCTTAGCCCGCCGGCTGACATCCCTTTCCCGCAGCCAACCCATTCTCCTCCAGCCCCGTTGTGCCACCTGACACCGCAGAGCTGGCACAATCCCCTACCTACTGCCATGCCTCCACCACCGCTACCGGTCAACTAACTCCCAAGCGTACAAAGAGGCCCATGCCTCCCCAAACATTCCAACAACCTGGCCCAGCCGGGTTTGTTTCCCCAGTGCTGGCAGCAGCACCTGACA
>JASAND010007966.1:0-22114 GCA_030248195.1 Trissonchulus latispiculum | reverse complement strand
CAAAATTTCCTTGCCCCACTGGACTAACACTAAATGCGGATTTTTATTAGAAAGATTGCCTTCAGAGAGTAAAACCACGCACTAGCATATACGTTCATACGGACCAAAAAATCTTGTAGACTGGTTCCAGCCAAGATAATTTACAACTTAGCAGATTAGGGTGACAGAAATCAGGAAAAACCATGAGAACCTCGAAAGGTACAGAGTAGAGTATAGTCTGTGAACCAGCATATTCTAATTCAACTGTTTCAGCTAAGGCAATGTATTATTTATACCACCATCTCTATAGGTGACTATATTATGTCACTAAATGACGAACAAATAGAGTGATAGCCTTCTTCAGGAAGGACTGGGAGGTAAACCCACTTCTGAGCCAACTGATAGCGCAGAAGCGTTAGAAATAGAAATATTTTTATCTTCCTAGATAATATTCGACATTTTTGTTAATCCTAAATCTAATCTGGCTATGCGATGGACTGCCCGGGCCTAAATTGATTAACCTACTAGCCGAAATTCAACTAAGAAGCTAAACCCTATGAAACTACGATCGCGATTTCCGTGCTACAGGCTATACCGTTTAAGGTAAAGCCAGAGGGTTTGATTGTTGGCAGAACAAACAGAATACTTTGATACACATAGAGAGGGAACATTATTGGAAATCATAGAAACATTTGGGAAGCACTGAGCTTTGTGCTAGAGTTTTGAGGTAGCTGAGCAGCAAATATGCAGTGCTACATTTCAGGGTCGCACTGTTAAGTTTTGACGGCTGCTGTTTTATGACGGTCCCGAGTCCTTAGAACACGAATAAATACTTGGGAGGCGTATAAATAAACTTGAAATAAAGAAAAATGTACAGTAGGGCGGTGATGCCCTACTGTCATATTTTTATTATCATTTAAAAAGATTCTTAAGTCAAAATTAATCCGAGCTTAGGTATCTCGTTTTGGTCAAAATTGCCCCGATAGCTTATAATTTGTACTTGAAATAATGTAATTGTCTGTGTTTTTACAAAGATAGATCATGCATTTCCTTGGTAACGCCTAAATTTTTCTCTCAAAAGTTTCTCTAAATTCGATTGGCTGGAGGCATGTCACGTGATTTCGTAATCACTATGGCTGCCTCCAGTGTTCTTTCCTTCAGTTTATGTCTTTCTCTCAACGTGGCCGGTCGGTTTCTCAACTTCTGTTTTGCTCTTGCGATATTTTCCAAAATTCCTTTTACATTCTCTCGCATATTGGTTGGGGCCTCTAGCGCATTCGAAGTCCGGGTTGGAGAGTAGAGTTGCTTCCCGTCTGGTGATAGACAGGAGGGGGCCTCCGCCATATTTGGATACGGGGCAGATTTTCTATGCTATTTCTGTAATCATTATATGCTATATTATTGCCAATTTGCACGTTTCCTTGGATCCATAATTCTGTAAGTGTGAGTATTTTCGTGTTATTATTGTACCCCCTCCTCTTTTAAATTAAATATTATAATACGGTCACTTGGCCTAGTGTGTTTTACTAAGTTTTAGTTGCTTTAGTTCGGTAAGTAGGGACTTTAAGGCCTAGGTTTGGGGTAACTTAGTCGGGAATGAGCTTAGGTTTCACGAATATTGGGTCTGACTAATTGGCGAGGCTTGTCGAGGACGGCTTGGAACTATCTCGAAGTCCAGGTTGCGTATCCAGCCTCAAGCGCACAGCACCCCCGTAAAGTGGTTTGGTCGCCCATTATCCAGTCATCGGGGCCAAAACTTTACAAAAAGACGCAATCTTTTCTAGCATATACAGTTTTTTACAACTGATACTGCAATAATTGCTTTGGTGGCCAAGAAGGAAATTGCCACAATGAAGTCGGTAGAGGGTATCGCTATCAGAACAACAAAAGGAATGGCGGACTTCGAGTTAGGAAAGTTAAAAGTGATATTCCTTTTGTCTCTATTTGTACAGGTTTGAAAAATTGTTAGCACCTGCACTGATGACTATTTTTTGCTTTGGGCTCATCAAGGAGGGAAACGGGCCGAATGCGCTGTAGAACTTAAGTAAGCAGGCTAGCTGGGCCGACCAAAATGCATGCAAGCCAGCTCATTTCGAAACTCTGCGAAACTAATATGAAATCTAAGAAATCCTGGTTCCGAAAGCATGAAGACTAGATAAACACGTACTTTGACAGTTTAGAAGAAATATGAGTAAATGTGATTTACTCTTTGGTTCCGAGCTTTAACCCCATGAAGGTCACATTTTGGTTTCGTCGAGGAGAAAGATCTATTTGCGCATATAATTGAAACCCATTCGGGGATAATTTTCTTTCCTTTCCACTCTTTCAGGTTACGGTTTGGGTTAACGACCTCTCCGAGTCAAGGCAATGCTCTGTTATGAGTACTGTTGTATGACTCCTCGACTGAGGTTACAACTTTCTTTTGTTAAAAAGCATTCCAAGCCGACATTGAAGCCAGAACTGATATAAAATATAAATGACCCAGCAAACTATGAGAAACGATAGAATGCCTTTTTATATCATTGCAGCGAAATCTATGATTCCGCTAGATTTGCAGGATTGTCGCCCAATAAACAACACGTCTGGCTGGCAGGGAACAGTACAGGTAGGCCTCATCTTTAACCAAATAGGTTACACAAATAAATAGAACCGGACTACCTAGCTCGGCTAACAACTAAGCTAACCTCCCAAAACAACAAAACACTTTTATATAAATGATTTATAAACAGAACGTATACACTTAGGCGTAAGCCCTGACAAGAAGTCACACCCAAGCAATATTACACAAGTACACAATAAACAATATAAACCCCTCTTGGGCTGAATAAAGCATACCGCGTACAGCGTACCCTTGGGGGAGAGCGTAGGTGTAGAGGAGACACCGGAGTGAGCAATCAAGCGAGAGATTTTGTTTATCGGCCAACCAACCGGCAATCCAATAGACATCGACTGGAGTTGGAAGTGTGGAAACAGGGAGGTTTCGTGTTAGACCGGCAACAAATAAAACGTAACCCCAACCAGAAGTTTGTGCGGACGCACAGCGCCTTCAAGTTTGATTGCCTAGCCAATAGTTACACCCGACCTATCAACACTTCCCCGAATATCAGAGTGAGGATGGTTAAGCCAATTTCCAAAAAAGTGTTGGCGTGTCAACTACAAATGACAGACAATACATAACACGATGGAGAGTCACATGAGAAACTAAGAAAATCTGCTGAACTTCGGTATGCAGACCCCTTAATGCTCAGGGCAGCTCAAATTAACATGCGACTATTATGCAGGCACAATTGTAGCGTCTCTTATAATAAGAATACGTAAAACATTTGTATGTAAAACTATTATTGTCGGTGCAGCAGGTTTACAATTTAACACCACCGACAAAGCTTTACATTCAGATGGCATTTTTCTAAAACCCTTTTGTGGGATCACTGCTATGCAAAATTTGCACAGCAAAACGAAGGACACAAGTATTAAGTATAGAAATGATCGAACAAAACAAAAGGCAAACAAGCAAAACTTTGAGAAAAATGGTGACTTTCCTCTTGAAAATGTTACGGGCAGATGAGTAAATTGGACACTTCTGAAAGTGTCCAGACAGATACATAAATTATGCGTGTGCGCAGACAGACAGATAAAGTTTTACAATTATCGCATTCTGTCCGGACAGATGAGTAAATTATCTATGTGTCCAGAGCAGGGTTGGACACATGCGTAAATGTTTAAACTATGAACTAATGGTGTAATATATTTGTGTTTATAGCTGTTTTTAACCTTAGTATTATCTTTTACTTTATTTTTATAATAGCTTATGCATAGTTCTAAAGCTTGTTACTACGTTTTATTAGCTTATGTTTTATTTTTTAAATTTCATTTTTTTGTTAACTTGAAGCAACATTTACTATACATTGTTCCGGCTTTTTTTATAAAATTTTAGGGAAAGGGAAACCGTAACCAAAAATGAAAGTAGAAAGATTGCAGTGGAAGAATACACTCTCCTTTTTTAATAACTATAATTCTACTACTAACTACTTCTTTAATAACCTCTCGTGGCTATATCTTTTTCATACAAGTCCAGAATGGCTTAACTTTCGCGTCTTTTGCTCAATTTTTAAGCAAGTTGAACTCCCGTTTTGATTATTTGTCCCTTTGGTTACGTTTACGAGTAAACCTAAAATTGTATAAAATTCACCGAAGTTTCGTCCCGGAAACTTATCAAAAAGTTGGTCAGTTGGGGGCAATATTTCGCCATTATCATTAGTCTGAGCCCCAAACTGAACTTCATGCCAAAAAGATCCTGGAGCTTTACGTGTAAAAGATAGGAGCTTAATTTAACATGGAAATTAACGGTGAAATTCTATTATTTGATAGAACTAATCGAGTGCCACCTTTTGTGTTAAAGGGAACAAAATATGATTTTAACTATTTTAATACAATTAGTTCTATCAAATAGTAGAATTTCACCGCTGATTTCCATGTTAAATTAAGTTTAAGTATATATAGCTCACAAATAAGTACATAAAGAATTATAATTAATTAACAAATACATAAATTATCAATAAGTCAATAAGCCGGAACAATAGTAAATGTTGCTTCAAGTTAACAAAAAATGAAATTTAAAAAATAAAACTTAAGCTAATAAAACATAATAACAAGCTTTAGAACTATGCATAAACGATTATAAAAACAAAGTAAAAGATAATACTAAGGTTAAAAACAGCTATAAGCACAAATATATTACACCATTAGTTCATAGTTTAAAAATTTACGCATGTGTCCAACCCTGCTCTGGACACATAGATAATTTACTCATCTGTCCGGACAGAATGCGATAATTGTAAAAATTTATTATCTGTCATGATTTGGCATGGCATGGCATGATTTATCTATATGTTTGGACACTTTCAGAAGTGTCCAATTTACTCATCTGCCCGTAACAAGCCGTAACAGCGTAACAGGCCCGTGAAAGGTTTCGGCCCGCTCGGCCCGGCCCGCTTACTATGAGCCGCTCAATCAATAAATTTTTACCTTTGCATTCATAAATTATAGTCCGATGACTAAGCTACATATTGTACCTGACTCCACGGCAGCACGGCCAATGTAGGCGTTATTAGTTTCGCTGTCTTATCTCCTCTTTACCTTAAGATATGTCTTAGGTAGTTGGTAAGCTGTCAATGTTGCTCAGGAGGAATAAACCGGTGGCTACGTATTATTATTATATAGTACATAATCGGTTAAAGCTAACGGTCCTTCCATTCCTTCCTTCCAAAGTCTGATCAAAAAATATAGGGAACAAAATTTTGTTTATACTGAATTAGCGGTCTGAATTTCAGCGTGTGCATTTTAGCAGGTGCAATTTAGCTGCAGCAATGTACATATTTTCTGAACCGTCATGGCATGTACTTTCACTTGGTTGAAACAAAAATTTGAAAAATTAAAATTCATCGAAAGAAGCCTGTTCTTAGGCTTTGGAAGATCAGTAGTCGTCAGGAACTTGCCGTTCGGTGGAAAATAGCCCATGTCCCAAACATTTTTTATGCCAAATATCAGCTAATTTCATCATGAAAATAGCCGTTCAATTTTAAACTCCTTGGATCTGTGTCGCTTTTCCAACTTTGACTTTCTATTGCTCGCGACTCACTCCTGAGAAAATTTTCCAATTAGATTTTCGGGATCGCATATGTGATAGTAATTTCCTGTAACTAGTACAAACCGACAATGTCTAAGTACACAGTCGTTCATCTTCCTTAGGTACACAATATCGACGTTAACAGATTTTATTAGTTGTGCAAAGTATATACTGTATTTTACTGTTTTCACTGTCTTGACAGTTTCCTTGTATGTTATTTCCACTGTTTCATGTATACTATTTGCAGCATTTGTTTTTCTGTAGTTTTAAGAATGCAGCAGCTGAAGATACTAGTTCAGGGACTAAGAATATGCTTATCCCCAGCCATAGTCCAAGCAGTCCTCCAATATCTGAAACATTCACATGACAATAAAAGTAGATCTTTATTGTATCAGTAAAACCCAATATGCATTAACATTGTCCATCATTAGCAAAGTTCGAAACAGCAGAAATTCGTAGAATGGCTATAATCAATGAATGGGATATACTTACTGCAAAGAAACGTTTCCGTAGGATACGCTGGAGTTTCCTTTACTAACGTGTGCTGGGCACTCTTGCTGTGAACTTTGATGCGCACAAAGTTTTTCATAAGAAACTGGGTGTCAGAGAGCTGTTCCAAGACATCATTTCCATAAGCAACATTGGAAATGCTTAGAGCCTCGCTCAAATTTCCAACATCGTATATGTAATTTCTTAACGCTTCTTCTGCGTAGGCATGATCTTGCGGCCACTCGCGTGTCTCCATCACCGTGCTGTATTCCAATTCGGTGCACGCTATCGCACATTCATCCGTGTTTATGGATTTCTGCAGCGACGACACGACTTTCTCATGGCAATTTTTTTGTTGTAATAATCGGTGAATTTCTTCAGAGTGTGACCAAAATTCGGTCGACTGCCCAGACCGTTTCAGCATCACTTTTGTTTGGCCCCCTAAATAGGCTGGTTCTTTAACCACACTGTAATCACTGGTAACGTAGCGTTCTGGCAGCGCATGACAGTATGGTAACTTTCTTTCTGCCAAGCTCTCTGGGTAGTTGAACATTTCAGAAATGCAGTTACATTCGTCGGCAAGCCTCTGCTGGATTTTCTCCTGCCTAAAATATAGCATTCCATGGATTGGTATTATGGAATTTGTATGAATCGTATTTGGTTGATAATGGAAGCAATTTTATGGGATATGCATTCGTGAGTGTGAATAAGTTTGGAATTCGTTTGCTAATTACATTTGCTTTAATAACGCAGAAAACAGCAAAGATCATGCTTCCTTTGCCTTCACCACTACCAAATTACTTTACTTTATTCATTGTAGCATTTTAAGTTGGCGTTTGACGGCTTGAAAGTATCGAATTGTTATTTTGTCATGTATGTAAAAGTAACCTGTGGCCAATTTCATAAAAGTTTGCAAGTTGCGGATTCCGCAACTCGCAACTACAAGTTGCGGAATTGCGAGCTGCAAGTGTTTCATAAAGTGTCAAGTGCGGAATCCGCACTTGCACTTGAACTGCTAGTCAAGTTCGGTGCAAGTTGCAAGTCAGCTTGTACACAAGCAGCAAGTAAATGTTTCATAAAACTCGCTGGAACACTCACTTGCAACTTGCAAGTGCGAGTAGAGTCGTCTAGTAGATTTTACTAGATGATTTTCAAAAAAATTGGAATATCTTTCCTAATTTTCGTCTGTTTTTAATAAAATCTAGGAATTAACTGTTTTGAAATGATTCAAGCATCTTGTGAAAATTTCAATAAATTTCATACAATGGTGAAAGAGTTACGATTTTCTGAGAAATTATGGCAAATTTTCCTTCTACTCGCACTTGCAACGCAAGTACTCGCACTTGAGTTGCAAGTGGGTCAAGTTCCGCTACTTGCTTAGCTAATTTCCGCAAGTTTGCGGAAAAGTTTTATGCAACACTTGTAATCCGCAGTTGCGTTTCAAGTACGAGTACTAGCAAACTCGCACTTGCAAATCCGCAACTTTTTATGAAATTGGCCCCTGCTTGTCATTTCGTACGCCAGTGACTAAATATTAGATGGGTAATTGGCTTTCTTCTTTGCTTTGGTTCGATTAAGAGTAAAAAGTAATACAGAGATATATTATACAATAAATAATTAGATATGTTACTTTTAAGAATATATTAAAGTAAATATTGTTAAAGATAATTTAATATTTATTAGCTCTTACTATTTTCGTATAATTACGAACTACAGCAAATTCAAATAAGCGGATTCAGGAATGAGCTGCATTGTAGAAGATACACTTCAAACGTACACGCATGAAAATGTTTGGTAGTCGTAAATATCTGTTTGCGAAATCCCTCCGAAATACTTCTGCACTACAAAGGTATGATTCCCTGGTTTTGGCAGACAGTGCTTCTTTCCACGGTTGATGCGTTGTGCATGAGTCATGCTTACAGTTATATCCGAAAATCTGCCAACTTGCATAGTTATTCCATTCCCAGCAAAATCAGGGGCAGTGTTTGGAGGATGGAGTGCCAGAAAAAACAAAAAAATTAAGACAGTTTCTGAATGCTAATTGCGAACAGGGCGTGAAAACTTATTATCATGTATTTTGACAAGCGATCAAACTAAAGAATTCTTCTCATTCTCGTGTGAAGCTGGTGTTACTTAGCTAATGCTCAGATTATAACTTCGTTCAAACAACATAGCTAGTTGTAGCAGGAACATTTTGGAAAGTGGTCGGATCCGATTGTTGTATTTTTCGGGTACCGTGATTTTTCAGGGAATTTAGGGACTACACCACGGAGCCGGGAGAGAAGAGCGCATAACTTCAATATCATTGGTGCTCTCTGTAAGTCTCTCCCTCGCTTACAAGAGCTCACCCCATGCCGCACAAGGTCCAAACACAGGGAAACAGGCAGTCTAGCCGGGCCAAGACAGGGACACAAGACAAGAAACGACGCATGAAGAAGGGGGGACTGAGAGACACAAGACAAGAAACGACGCATGAAGAAGGGGGGGGGGACTGGATTCCGGGTTCTTCTGGCAGCGTGCTGTAAAGTTTTGGCTCCGCTGGGAATCGAACCACGGACCTCCCAAACTGCAGATAGGCGTGCAACCACTACACCACGGAGCCGGGAAAGAAGAGCGCATAAATTCTATAGCTTGGTGCTCACTGTACATCTCTCCCACAGTTACAACGGGCTCGCCCCGATCCGCGCGAGGACCAAAAGCGCAAGTGACATACCTTAGATCTGGCTTGACTTTAATAGTCTTGTTTACTTATCGTCTGTAAAATATCTAAAAATGAGCGAAATCGGAAATTGTTGAAAAATTTCCCTCAATTTATGTTACCAGGTTTTGTCTTAATACTCCTGTCAGTAGCTTACTAAGAAAATTCCCTTTGACCAATCAAGTGATTCCTTTTCCGTCAGCAACGGTTTGTCGTCAGTTGCGGATACAACCAGGTTAAACCCATCATCGCTGTATTTGGCGTTGCTGGGTGCCTCGCCGGAATATCGAGCACATCGTAAGTAGTTTGGAACGTAGACTGGTTTGAAGCTTTGAAATGAGCAGTTGCTGCCTCTGTCCGAGCAATGAAGAATAATTTCGTTCACCTGATGGGTCATATTGTACTGGTAGGCGAGTGGAAATAAACTCAGACGCACTAGAAAGTTGTCAGAGGTCGTATCTCGGTTCAGATTTGCAGTGCTGTTTTGAGTGACAAGCTTCCAAAAGTTTTTTATTTTGTGTAAGACTGCTGTCCCCGACGCATAGTTTTCATTTATGTTGACGACGTGTCCCATTCTTGTCTGACTAAGTGGACCACTGTTGCATATTGTAATGTCCGGAAATGTGTAGTTTGCTCCGTTGTTGTAGTCTTCAATGGCGACCGGATTGCTAGCGAATCGAAGACTGAGAAAAACTAGGTGGACAAGGAAACCTATAATTATCGCTAAGAAAGAATATATAGCAACAATTTGATTCTGAATTGAAACAACGTTTTTCCAAAATATGTTTTGTATAGTCCAATTCTCTCCTGTTGAAATCTAGAGTATTTTATGGATCTCTTGGTACTTATGTGTGTCACTGGGTACCTTATTCTCTCTATCATTTTTTCTCACACACGGTACTTTTCATTTCCCATATTTTTATTTAATTTCTTAGTTTTTCAATAAGAATACAACGAAAGAATCAAAAGATTAAATTAATAGAACCAAGCAAACAGTGACAAAATTCCGCTAAATTTCGTCGATTTAGAATATGTCGTCTTATATGGATTATATGCCTTTACATAACTTCTTTGAAACAATCAAGTTGTTATAGCAAGCGATGAATTTTCTAAAATTGCCATAAAGCCAAAAACTTGACGGAGCATGCAAAATGTTGTAGTAGGTATTGACTGCGAAAACGTAGGTGTATAAGTTTCACATGTTCCACTCTATGCAGCCAAAACCGGCTCCTCATACTCCGATCGTGCTAGCAGTAGCAACCTATGATCATATTTTTCCCTACTGAACAAGATAGAAGCCAAAGATGAAAGAAAAGGAACCGAGGAAGATTCCAAAGCAGAAGTTCCTAGAATTGGAACATGCACATTAACCTAAATAATGTTCTGTGGGTTGATTATGCTGTCAACACAAAAAGTGTATTCATTATCACCATCTATAAAGTGGTAGCTAGAGGACCCTGTCACATTATTGCAGCCCTTAACTGAAAATCTGGTAAACTGGTAACGTTGGTCATTGAAGAGGGACTCTGGTATCATTATACTCTATATATATACTGCCAAATGATATTAAAGACGTTTTGTTTTTAAATCCTGATTTCCTTTCACTTTTTAATATTAAGGGAAATAAATTAGTCTCAAACTCCATATGGTACAGTAGTCTAGATACTAGCGGAAAAAGCTATGGAGGTTATATCATGTTTAGTAACATACCTGCAATACAGCCAAAGGCAAATAGAGTAAAAAAAGCACTGCATTGCGTGATCATTTTAGTTCATGTAGTTTGGAACTTCATGGAATTGATTGGTTTACACAATACAGACTAAGTTGGATAACTTGGCAATATCTTCGAGTTTAGGACAAACGTTCCTCAGGTTAAGCATTTAGAATGCTACTTAATATGGTCTAGTGAAGCCCTCTTTGGCTATTATTGAGCATATAAGCAGCTGCAGCTCATTAATAATGCAATTTCAGTTTGGTGGTAGAACGGTGACAACAATAAAAGAAAGAACAGACCCCAGGTTGGTGTCTGTGCAGAATGCGTCACTAAGAAGCCACATGTAGTCTTCAACACTAATGTTGATCAATCTACAAGTCTTAAGACTTAACACCAATGTAAGTGGGTAGAGTAAAATGGGGTAAACTGAACATCAACTTCAGTTTTTAATCGATCCATTGAATGCAGGGTGTTAGGCAGAACCATTCGAAATATAATACATTTAATTATTAGCGTGTATTAATAAGGAGGTTTGATAGATTCCCCCCTATGCTTTGCGAGCATCAACCGTTTTTTTAAACCATCCGACCTGTTCATTTTCCCCACCTCACGGGTAAAATGAACAACCACGTAAAATCTACTTTTAGCCACTAAACCTCACTGAGGAGGCAAACTGAACGAACGGCTGAAAATGTTTTAAAAGTGTTCGGCATATCAAATTTATTAAGTAGCCATCACAATTGGTCAGGTTTCTAAAGTTAGCTAAAAAGATTGAAATGGCAGAATTAAGAATAGCACTATTCAATTGTCCGGGAAGAGTATTCGAGGCAAAGATCAAGTTCTGAAATCGATAAACAGTAACGACTTTTTAAATAATCTCAATAAAATCAATCGTGGAGCTATGTTAATTACAAGTTCTCTGCTTAATTTTAGAACTCTAAATTTAAAAATGGCTCATTTGGTTCAACCCTTCCGCAGAAAGTTTCTTAAAACTAGTCAGATTCACGATAATCAAATGAACAATCACGCTGCGCCCAAAACAGACAAAGTTTGCAAGTTTTTAACTATATTGCTTCTTTCGGTGTTACCTCGGTCAGTTTAGCTTAAATGTGGAGGCAGCAAATTCTGCTTACTGGCATTGAGAGTTTTAGACAAATAATGTTGAGATTTCCAAGAGATTGTTTGTGTTATTTAAGAGATTATTCGCATTATTCAGTGATTGTCAATAATTAATTAGTAATTGTTAATAGTTGATGGTGACAAATTTAGCTAAACTAACTGTGGATTTGTTGTGAAGGTTTGATGAAGGTTTGATGAGATTTGTTGAACCGTGAACCTAGTCTGATTTACCAATTTGGGAAAGTCTATCCAATCAAAATTGATTTCAACACTCTACGTTTTGTTTTCATGTTAGAAATTCCTGTTCCTTTAGGACATGAGGTTCAACCTCTATATGCCGTTCATAACTTGGGGTATAATTCTCGGGAACGGGGTATAACGACCATGGCCCACGTGCCTGAATATGCGCAGCGATTAGATTCCGGCGAGGTACGTGAAATTGACGTTACCAAGTGTAAAACGGCCCCCGGCTTGTGGTTTTGTCCTCCAAATGCTATTGTCACCAGCTTACGCGCTAGGTGTTTGCAAATACTAATTTCTTTCTCTGATGGGACTGTTGAAAAGGAATTTGCCTCTTGCAAAGACTATGTTAAAATTAAGGTCCTAGATAATTCTACTGAGTATCGTACCACCCCTGCAGGCGTGTTAATACGTACAAACTACACCGAGGTTATCGTTGCCCTGCTCGCCCTCTCTGAATCATGTCGCAGAAGGCGAACGAGTGGCTGTGCCCGATACTGGTACGTTGTGGTTCGAACACGGAAGATACCTGCACTTAATTATTGGTAATACCATTTTGACCAGTACGTTGGGATTAGCTAGGACCACTGTAACTATGTCAGAACTTAGGGAAGCTGTTGTACCTGCCCCCCTTGTAGGATACCGTTACACTTTACTGAGCTCTCTACTGCAGAATATGAGAACGAACAAGCTAGGAACCTGATCGAGAATCAGATGAAAAAGTATGTACATTTACCTTTTGTACCAATCCAGTTGAATCACGGTCTCCTGTTAGTCATCTTAATCATAGTTATTGGTTGTGTGATTATATTTTGGATGACTCCACGTGGTAGAAAGTTTATGCGCCGAGTCAAGTCACGATGGGGAGGGGACCCTAAGCCCCCCGCTCCGGCCATCTCTGCCTCCATAAATGTACGACGCGCAGGCGTGTCCCCTTTCAGCGATGACGAGGAGCAACCCGCCGTAGAATTAGGAACAGACACAACAGGAATGAGACCACCCCGCGAAGGCCGTAAATCGTTCTGCTACCTACGATAACCTCCGTAAGACTGCTAACCGATGCCAAGCCACCTCTGCTTTCAAGCCACTGTCTCGAGATACCTCTTATGCCTCCTCTATGTCAGATTACAATGCTAGGGATTTAGAGGCCACTACACAGTTGCTGAGTGAGGATAGTCGGGAACACTGTCCCTCCCCTACAGTTGAGTTGAACCTCGAAGCACAATTTCAGTTTGGTGGTAGAACGGTGACAATAATAAATGAAAGAACAGACCCCAGGTTGGTGTCTGTGCAGAATGCGTCACTAAGAAGCCACATGTAGTCTTCAACACAAATAATGTTGATCATTCTACAAGTCTTAAGACTTAACACCAATGTAAGTGGGTAGAGTAAAATGGGGTAAACTGAACATCAAGTTAAGTTTTTAATCGATCCATTGAATGCAGGGTGTTAGGCAGAACCATTCGAAATATAATACATTTAATTATTAGCGTGTATTAATAAGGAGGTTTGATAGATTCCCCCTATGCTTTGCGAGCATCAACCGTTTTTTAAACCATCCGACCTGTTCATTTTCCCCACCTCACGGGTAAAATGAACAACCACGTAAAATCTACTTTTAGCCAATAAACCTCACTGAGGAGGCAAACTGAACGAACGGCTGAAAATGTTTCAAAAGTGTTCGGCATATCAAATTTATTAAGTAGCCATCACAATTGGTCAGGTTTCTAAAGTTACCTAAAAAGATTGAAATGGCAGAATTAAGAATAGCACTATTCAATTGTCCGGGAAGAGTATTCGAGGCAAAGATCAAGTTCTGAAATTGATAAACAGTAACGACTTTTTAAATAATCTCAATAAAATCAATCGTGGAGCTATGTTAATTACAAGTTCTCTGCTTAATTTTAGAACTCTAAATTTAAAAATGGCTCATTTGGTTCAACCCTTCCGCAGAAAGTTTCTTAAAACTAGTCAGATTCACGATAATCAAATGAACAATCACGCTGCGCCCAAAACAGACAAAGTTTGCAAGCTTTAACTATATTGCTTCTTTCGGTGTTACCTCGGTCAGTTTAGCTTAAATGTGGAGGCAGCAAATTCTGCTTACTGGCATTGAGAGTTTTAGACAAATAATGTTGAGATTTTTAAGAGATTGTTTGTGTTATTTAAGAGATTATTCGCATTATTTAGTGATTGTCAATAATTAATTAGTAATTGTTAATAGTTGATGGTGACAAATTTAGCTAAACTAACTGTGGATTTGTTGTGAAGGTTTGATGAAGGTTTGATGAGATTTCGTGACTTAGCTAGTCTAACATTTCGGACTTTCTTCTTGGCATTGATGTGAACATAGCTACCTAAAATTTGAATTCGTGATATTGTGAACAATTTGGTATATGTTGTCCAGAACCCTTTCTTTTGTGTGACGAATCTAAGATTGTTTGAGAATTTGCTGACGCTATGTGTTTTGTGCCGTTATCTGAGTTTTCCCCCTGAGTGCTTTCTTGAAAGGAAAATTAAAGGAAAATCGTCTGAACGGAGCCTTGAGAAAAGTCCTAAAGCAATCAAAGTTGACCCCAAAGTTACGTATGCCCTTTCGACATCATGCTGGGTCGGTTCTCTCTCGGAAAACAAAGAGAACCGACATAGACAGGAATACGGTAGAAAGCAGGGATTGGATACTCAAAAAGACTAGAACGCCCTCTATCAGGGTTCTGGCTGAAGTCCAGTTCGAAGGGAGAACAGGACTTCAGTTTCTGGTTGGCAGGCAACGGGGATAGTGGTATTACTGGTCTCACTTTTTGCACTTGTTCTGATCTGTATTTTCGGCTGTACGCCGGTGGCTAAGGATAGCCTTGGATTTTGGTCGCGAAGACCCTGCTCTCGGAAGGAGCTTTGTGATTTCTGTACTGAACGTTGCCAACCAGTCTCTCGTGTTTTCGTTTCTTTGTCCAGTTCCTGTTTTTTCTTATCCTGCATTCCTAATCTCTCTGTGAGCATTTTTCTGACTTATCTTTCTCCTCTCCGGATCTTGGAAGACCTACACCCTCTCTGTGGACTCGGCAGTTGGATCATTAGTAAGGTACTGTGAACGGTATGTTTAGAGTGCTCAAAGCGAGCGAAAGATACTGAGCGAGTGATCTTTTGAATCTAGGAACTATCAGTGAAAAATCAGAATAGGTTGATTAATTCTTTTAAAAAACAAGCAAAAAGTGTAAATGCACCAAGTTGTGATTGTTGTATTAAAACAGTAATTATGGTCTACTGTGGAATAATGCTACCTTGACTATGATGTATCTTGTCTGCCATTGATGATATTATTCGGTTTGTATTCTTATGCCGGGTGCTGGGTAACTGTATGTTGTGTTGAGTGATCTGCCTACATTCGTTGATAACTGCTAGCTAATTAAACCATTGTAAAACACTAACGACTAATTTTGAATAGGATTCTAGCTAGGAATTAGAGTATTTTATTAGTGTCGACTTTGTGCTTGATCGAGTAATCTAACAAGTGGAACCCCTGGTGACGTGCTTGTGCTGACACAGTGGTTTTGGGAGGTTTGGAAGTGGATGGACCAGTGCTCTATATTATCTCGTGAACAAGACTAGTAGACCCCATTTTATTACATGTGGAGCCCCCAGTGAGGATAAAAATTTGGAGTTAACTTTTGAATTTTGGAATCCTTTAGACAACAAAACTGTTTGTTCATTTCCTACAAAAATTCGAGGCTCCTATTTATCCTAAAAGAAGTCATCCGGTACATGTTGGTTGCTTATTGTATACCTGTCATAACCTTGTATTAATTCTATATCATCATTCCTACGTACGAAACTAATTTTCTACATAGCTAAGATAACATCGATAACATGCCTGACACTAATGAGGACGGGGCGGGGTCGTCACCTACCACCCCACCAACAAGTTCGACCACCCCGAGTTTGAATGCTGAAACTGTTGCTTTAACGGAGTTGACTAAAACATTAACTGAATTTAATGCAGTGGTCCGAGCACAGGGTGTCGCTACGGCGTTTAGCTCGGTTCCAATACACCATGGACTTCCCTCTGAGTCTTTCGAGGAACACGTGGAAATGTATGAGCGATTCTGTAAGGTGATGAATTTCGATGATTGGCAGAAGGTTTATACATTTTCTAGTTCACTGCAGGGTAGGGCGTTGGAACTGTTCAGATCCGTACCTAAGGCTAGTCGCGGGACATGGGGGGGATATGATTGCTGAAGCCAATAAAATTATGGTTCCCCCCACACGGCGTTACATGCTTCGTCCCTTATGTTTCACGTGAAACAGGAAAAAGGGGAGACTGTTTCTGATTACTTGAATAGATTAAACCGGTACGCTAGACTCAGTTTTAAAGAGGAAGACGGCTTCACTGACAAGCAGATTGAGTTACTAAAGTTGCGGTTGTTTTTGTTCGGGTTGCGAACGGAACTAAAAAACAGAGTTCCGCCGGGCTGTCCCACTCTTGCCAAGGCCGTAGAGAGGGCACAGCAGGCTGAGGGAGAGTATCCTGAGGAGGGTTACCCTTCCTTTCTAGAACCGAATTTTCGAGAAAGTAACAGCGCTCCTACGGCACTCGCTGAAGCAGAAAAGGCAGTGCGAGACCTAAAATACCGTTTCGAGAAGTTGGAAGCTGAAACTACCAAAAAGTTAGCAAATTCTGGGCGAGCAGATCGTACACGCGATCTACCTCCAGGTACAACTTGTTTTAACCAGGGCATGTGCGGCGTGATTGTCGGCAGCCTGGTGGAGGTGCTTTTCGAGAAAGAAATTCACAGAATGATCGAAATTCCGCTCGAAATGATGACCGAAATCGAAATTCTCAAGGAAATTCTGGGGGACCCAACCGAGACGGCTACAACCGCTACCGGAGCAATTATAACGGTAACCAGCCACGTTATGAAGATAATAGAGGAAATAGGAATTATAATTCTGGTTATCATGATAATCGGAGGGATCGGGATAGACCTAATGATAGGTATGAACGGGATAGGGGGACTGATCGTAGGGAACCTCGATCCGATTTGCCCCCGGAAATGAAGCGTGAATACGGGCCCAAATTTGCAGTTTCTCGATCTGGTGTTCGAAATTCAGATGTGTACTATACTGGACGGGGAAGTGGGAATGGTTCTCGTTCCTCCGAATATTCGGGAAGCGACCGTGGTAACTGGTCTCCTGCTAGACATAGGTCTCCCCGCTGGCATCCTTGGTCTGACACTGGCTCTGCCAGTGGACACTCTGGCCGTTCGGTAAGGATGGTTTCCCCAAACTGTACGCGACACGCAAAACGATGCTTAGCATCGCCTCATTTCTCTCATAAAGTGCTTATGTATCGTCAGCCGATGGTCTGCACCTGCCGACCTGAACCGAGGTTCGAACCCTCATTTCCACTCAATGGCGCACTGACTCCGACCACCATGACCTCTACTGATGAGGAGCTGTTTATTCCTATACCCAGCTCTGAACACTTGGGTAACCGAGTCTGTGAAGCCTTTCAGGAACGAGAGATTCCTGTAAGCTCCAGTACCGTGGGGGTTCCGTGTGAAATTTTCTCTGACGAGTTGATTGAAAATCTATACAAAAACGATACCGAAAAGGGGAAAGGGAATTTTTCCATGATGTTTTTACCCTTTTTATCTATGTTAGCGGCTATGAAATCTTTGCGCCGGTTTGGCACCCCTCTCGTTTGGATGATGCTAGGGTTAATGCTGTCCCCGGCCAATGCACAGAGTGCCTCGGACTCGGGCACGTCCCATTTTCTGGCCGATGAAATTGCAAAGATAGGCACCGTAGTTTTACCCCGCTGGGGAGCTGTCCTCAGTCCTGCGGGAATAGGAGCTATTTCGCAGAAAACGGAATACCTTGCATTGATCGTTCAGCTAGAGGTTCCCTCTATTTCTCCTGAGTGGAAACCTCCTGAGTGGGCTAATGAGGAGGACTGTATTGACTTGAATACAGGAAAGGCCAAGACCGATCAGTATTGCGTACGTATGATCAACCAGAGCTCTCCCCAACACCGGTTATTGGAAAATGAAATAGATCTGATCAAAGCAGAATATCGAAAACTGTATTCGTGCGTTTTGAATACTAATTTTTACTCCAAATTGTTGGCTAGTTTATGTCGGTCTACGCCTGGGGTTTGTACATCTTATCCCCCGAGTGACACTCCTAAGAGGCCGAAACGTTTTATTGAATTCTTGTTAGCGGGTGCTCTGGGTATAGGGGGTATTGCTAACAGTTTGTCGAATTCGTATAACCTAGGTAAATTGGACGGTAAAATGGATGAAGTTGAGCAGGGATTTCACCTTTTGCGGAATGAGCAGATGAAAATTACTGACTCAGTCCGTAAAATTGTACACGCGAATGAGCAGGTCTACGCCTTTTTACATCATACTGTGCAAGACTTAACCACCTTAATTAATCGCGCACGCTGTTCAAACTTCTCGTACATGCGTCAAGTTTATATGCAACTGCTAGCGCACATCTTTACGTCCTCACTCCGCGAAGGTTTAAATTCTGTCATGCATGCAGGCTTGAGTTACTCCGGGACTGGTAAATTTACAAACTTTAAAGGAGATCATTCGAAATCATCCTTCCCTTAAGATCTCCTTGTTGAACCGTGAACCTAGTCTGATTTACCAATTTGGGAAAGTCTATCCAATCAAAATTGATTTCAACACTCTACGTTTTGTTTTCATGTTAGAAATTCCTGTTCCTTTAGGACATGAGGTTCAACCTCTATATGCCGTTCATAACTTGGGGTATAATTCTCGGGAACGGGGTATAACGACCATGGCCCACGTGCCTGAATATGCGCAGCGATTAGATTCCGGCGAGGTACGTGAAATTGACGTTACCAAGTGTAAAACGGCCCCCGGCTTGTGGTTTTGTCCTCCAAATGCTATTGTCACCAGCTTACGCGCTAGGTGTTTGCAAATACTAATTTCTTTCTCTGATGGGACTGTTGAAAAGGAATTTGCCTCTTGCAAAGACTATGTTAAAATTAAGGTCCTAGATAATTCTACTGAGTATCGTACCACCCCTGCAGGCGTGTTAATACGTACAAACTACACCGAGGTTATCGTTGCCCGCTCGCCCTCTCTGAATCATGTCGCAGAAGGCGAACGAGTGGCTGTGCCCGATACTGGTACGTTGTGGTTCGAACACGGAAGATACCTGCACTTAATTATTGGTAATACCATTTTGACCAGTACGTTGGGATTAGCTAGGACCACTGTAACTATGTCAGAACTTAGGGAAGCTGTTGTACCTGCCCCCCTTGTAGGATACCGTTACACTTTACTGAGCTCTCTACTGCAGAATATGAGAACGAACAAGCTAGGAACCTGATCGAGAATCAGATGAAAAAGTATGTACATTTACCTTTTGTACCAATCCAGTTGAATCACGGTCTCCTGTTAGTCATCTTAATCATAGTTATTGGTTGTGTGATTATATTTTGGATGACTCCACGTGGTAGAAAGTTTATGCGCCGAGTCAAGTCACGATGGGGAGGGGACCCTAAGCCCCCCGCTCCGGCCATCTCTGCCTCCATAAATGTACGACGCGCAGGCGTGTCCCCTTTCAGCGATGACGAGGAGCAACCCGCCGTAGAATTAGGAACAGACACAACAGGGAATGAGACCACCCCGCTAAGGCCGTAAATCGTTCTGCTACCTACGATAACCTCCGTAAGACTGCTAACCGATGCCAAGCCACCTCTGCTTTCAAGCCACTGTCTCGAGATACCTCTTATGCCTCCTCTATGTCAGATTACAATGCTAGGGATTTAGAGGCCACTACACAGTTGCTGAGTGAGGATAGTCGGGAACACTGTCCCTCCCCTACAGTTGAGTTGAACCTCGAAGCACAATTTCAGTTTGGTGGTAGAACGGTGACAATAATAAATGAAAGAACAGACCCCAGGTTGGTGTCTGTGCAGAATGCGTCACTAAGAAGCCACATGTAGTCTTCAACACAAATAATGTTGATCATTCTACAAGTCTTAAGACTTAACACCAATGTAAGTGGGTAGAGTAAAATGGGGTAAACTGAACATCAAGTTAAGTTTTTAATCGATCCATTGAATGCAGGGTGTTAGGCAGAACCATTCGAAATATAATACATTTAATTATTAGCGTGTATTAATAAGGAGGTTTGATAGATTCCCCCCTATGCTTTGCGAGCATCAACCGTTTTTTTAAACCATCCGACCTGTTCATTTTCCCCACCTCACGGGTAAAATGAACAACCACGTAAAATCTACTTTTAGCCAATAAACCTCACTGAGGAGGCAAACTGAACGAACGGCTGAAAATGTTTCAAAAGTGTTCGGCATATCAAATTTATTAAGTAGCCATCACAATTGGTCAGGTTTCTAAAGTTACCTAAAAAGATTGAAATGGCAGAATTAAGAATAGCACTATTCAATTGTCCGGGAAGAGTATTCGAGGCAAAGATCAAGTTCTGAAATTGATAAACAGTAACGACTTTTTAAATAATCTCAATAAAATCAATCGTGGAGCTATGTTAATTACAAGTTCTCTGCTTAATTTTAGAACTCTAAATTTAAAAATGGCTCATTTGGTTCAACCCTTCCGCAGAAAGTTTCTTAAAACTAGTCAGATTCACGATAATCAAATGAACAATCACGCTGCGCCCAAAACAGACAAAGTTTGCAAGCTTTAACTATATTGCTTCTTTCGGTGTTACCTCGGTCAGTTTAGCTTAAATGTGGAGGCAGCAAATTCTGCTTACTGGCATTGAGAGTTTTAGACAAATAATGTTGAGATTTTTAAGAGATTGTTTGTGTTATTTAAGAGATTATTCGCATTATTTAGTGATTGTCAATAATTAATTAGTAATTGTTAATAGTTGATGGTGACAAATTTAGCTAAACTAACTGTGGATTTGTTGTGAAGGTTTGATGAAGGTTTGATGAGATTTCGTGACTTAGCTAGTCTAACATTTCGGACTTTCTTCTTGGCATTGATGTGAACATAGCTACCTAAAATTTGAATTCGTGATATTGTGAACAATTTGGTATATGTTGTCCAGAACCCTTTCTTTTGTGTGACGAATCTAAGATTGTTTGAGAATTTGCTGACGCTATGTGTTTTGTGCCGTTATCTGAGTTTTCCCCCTGAGTGCTTTCTTGAAAGGAAAATTAAAGGAAAATCGTCTGAACGGAGCCTTGAGAAAAGTCCTAAAGCAATCAAAGTTGACCCCAAAGTTACGTATGCCCTTTCGACATCATGCTGGGTCGGTTCTCTCTCGGAAAACAAAGAGAACCGACATAGACAGGAATACGGTAGAAAGCAGGGATTGGATACTCAAAAAGACTAGAACGCCCTCTATCAGGGTTCTGGCTGAAGTCCAGTTCGAAGGGAGAACAGGACTTCAGTTTCTGGTTGGCAGGCAACGGGGATAGTGGTATTACTGGTCTCACTTTTTGCACTTGTTCTGATCTGTATTTTCGGCTGTACGCCGGTGGCTAAGGATAGCCTTGGATTTTGGTCGCGAAGACCCTGCTCTCGGAAGGAGCTTTGTGATTTCTGTACTGAACGTTGCCAACCAGTCTCTCGTGTTTTCGTTTCTTTGTCCAGTTCCTGTTTTTTCTTATCCTGCATTCCTAATCTCTCTGTGAGCATTTTTCTGACTTATCTTTCTCCTCTCCGGATCTTGGAAGACCTACACCCTCTCTGTGGACTCGGCAGTTGGATCATTAGTAAGGTACTGTGAACGGTATGTTTAGAGTGCTCAAAGCGAGCGAAAGATACTGAGCGAGTGATCTTTTTTTTAATCTAGGAACTATCAGTGAAAAATCAGAATAGGTTGATTAATTCTTCTAAAAACAAGGTAAGTGAATGCACCAAGTTGTGATTGTTGTGGATTAAAACAAAAATTATGGTCTACTGTGGAATAATGCTACCTTGACTATGATGTATCTTGTCTGCCATTGATGATATTATTCGGTTTGTATTCTTATAAAGGTGCTGCAACTGTATGTTGTGTTGAGTGATCTGCCTACATTCGTTGATAACTGCTACAGCTTAATTAAACCATTGTAAAACACTCAACGACTAATCTTTGAATAGGATTCTAGCTAGGAATTAGGAGTATTTTATTAGTGTCGACTTTGTGTTTGATCGAGTAATCTAACAAGTGGAACTCTGTGACGTGTTGAAGCGACAATATGGTTTTGGGGAGGTCGTGAGGTGGATGGACCAGTGCT
>JASAND010007965.1:0-11366 GCA_030248195.1 Trissonchulus latispiculum | reverse complement strand
AATTACCTAGGGCAGGAGTTTTGGTAGGGAAGGCTCCAAGGTCCAAGTGCCCAAAAGTGTATGGTTTCTGGAAGTCTCCTTCTTCTTCTTCTTCTTTTTCTTCTTCTTCTTCATATTCCTGAACTTCCCAGTGAGCAGCACATATGAGCTGATCTTCGGAACCCAGATGCAGTCACAGATAACCCAGCACCAGTCTTAGCGAGTTGAGGCTGATCTAAGGCCATGCCATCTGATCAATGAACTGACAAGCTGGTTCTACAGATGGCTGCCCTTCGCTCGGGGGCAATTTGGGATGACTATGTGGCTACATCAATTGCTTCGAGCGACAAAGATCGACACCAGTTCCTTCCGCTTGTGTAACACGGGCTGCCCCAAATAGAACCCATTTGGCACGCTGGTCAACGTCCCAGGGAGCACGTGGAAAGATAATCGTCCAACAGCATCGACCACAGCAGGAAGGAGATCTCCAACCGGACGCGGATTCTTCTCTTCTGGAAGTCTCCTAATGTTGCAAAGCGTTTTGCTTTTCGTCTCGAAAATGCCGTTTTCTGGCAGTTCTAACTGAAACTAACCAAAAACAGTAAGATTTTGCTGGAAAACAGACCATTCTATTATTTTGTTTATTTTTCCTTGATTATTAATTAGCAAATTCTTCTTAATTATCTTCCGTTAATTTATTCCTTTTGGGTTTTTGACTTACCTTTGTTGGTGCTTTCAAGCGGTCGTACGGAATTTCAAACGCTGGAGGAAATGAATCAGCGCCCGAATTGAACGGACTTTTCACAGGTATTTGATAACACCCGTAAAAAATGTACTACACAAATATGATGCAAACTTTCCCAAGGTATACATGATGCATTATGTACGCGTGGTTCTTTGTACTCAATCCGGTATATGGAATAGTAGAGTTCAGAAATACCCAGGGTATTTTTTACCGGGGGGGGGGGGCGGGGGGCCCCTACCCGAAAGTGACCTTCCTCCCCGAAATCGCGGCCCCCCGGGATTTTTGCCTCCCCCCCCCCGGATTTTTTGGGGTCCCAAATGTTTGCCAAAATTAGGCAGATTTTCCAAAGAGATTTTTTCCGGAGATTTTTTCGTAAAAATGACTATTTTTAGATTAAATCCTGGCATTTTTGAGAACATTTTGCCTTTCTACGTGTAAAATACGCCAAAAATACCAATTTTTGGCTCATTTTTGCAAAAAATCTCCCCCCTCTCGGGCCCGCCCCACCCCGGGAAGACCCCCCCGAAAAATCCTTAAAAATACAGCTGATACCTGTGCTTCTGTCCCCACTTTTCCTTCGTTTTCAGTGGCGTAGCCCAGATAATATCCAGGTGATACCAAACAGACTTGCCCCCC
This sequence comes from Trissonchulus latispiculum, assembly GCA_030248195.1. Lineage (NCBI taxonomy): Eukaryota > Metazoa > Nematoda > Enoplea > Enoplida > Ironidae > Trissonchulus > Trissonchulus latispiculum. The sequence goes on along the minus strand of JASAND010007965.1, from coordinate 10,006 downwards.
ACGTAATACCTCCTGATTTTTGCTCCCTCGGAATTTTTTGCGTGCCCAAACTAAAATTTTGTTTTGCTTGCTTAAGGGGGGGCGACTAAAATGGGGGTGCCCCGAATTTGTCCGATTGGCCTACTTTTTGGCGAAGATTTAGAGCATGGCTGGGGTCAAAAAAATACCGGGTACTCAGATCTTAGCTGCCTTCCAGCCATGTGCAGGCGTCGCGTTTATGTGCCCGACCCCCACTTTTTCACAGCTACCAACATAATTAATTAAAAATTTCTGCTAGCTGCAAGGTTGCCATTCACCAATGTGATATCCGCAGAAAAATACTAGAAATCTGTACCTTATCTGCATCTAAGGGAATTACTCTTCAAAGTTGAAGTTTCGGCAAAAATTTAAAAAATTTTTGTCTAACGAAAGGAATATTTTATTGCTGGTGCGAGCTATAAGGCTGTAATTTGGCATAAAAGGAGGCCCTATAGGAGTGCTCATTTGTGCCAAATGGCAAAAAATTCTGCTGCCTGAAAAAATTTTTATGTCAACTTTAATCTTCAAAAATTGCCGAAACCGCCATTTTCAGTCTGTCGGATCCTGTGTAGAGGCTTTCTGCAGCCATAAAAGTCTCAAACCTTTACTAATCGAGCTGAAATCGTTTGTGGGTGTGTTTTCGACCACGCTGAGTTCAAATATCTCAAAAAATTTTAATTTCGAAAAATTGAATCTTTCGATTTCTGGGGTACCATTGCCCAAAAAAGGCGATTTTGGCAATTTTTTGCTGGCATAAAATTTTTTCACGTTGCAGAATTTCTTGCCATTTGGCACAAATGAGGACTCCTATAGGGCCTCCTTTCATGCCAAATTACAGCCTTATAGCTCGTACCAGTAATAAAATATTCGTTTCGTTAGCCAAAAATTTTAAAATTTTTGACGAAACTTCAACTTTGAAGAGTAATTCCCTTAGATGCAGATAAGATAGAGACGTCTAGTATTTTTCTGCAGATAGGGGCACATGTGCCAAATCATATTGGCAAATGGCAACCTTGGAGCTAGGGTCTTGCAGCCAGCAGAAATTTTTAATTAATTATGTTGGTAGTTGTGAAAAAGGGGGGGGGTCGGGCACATAAACCCTACGGCTGCGCATGGCTGGAAGGCAGCTAAGAACCAACGACCAAGTATTTTCTTGACCACACCCATGCTCTATAACTTCGCCAAAAAGTAGGCCAATCGGACAATGTCGAGGCAAAAGTTTAGTCGCCCCCCCCCCTTAAAGTGACTACTTTTTCTGTAAATCTAGACAATTTGAGTTTGGAGTTTAGTTTATCCGTGCATTCTATACGCAAAAACTACTTTACTACTACAAAAACTTTTTCCAAAAAACTTACCCCTTCAGATGTCTCCACCCTCACCCCTCGGACCCCCCCCCTCTGAAAACCTCTAGAAATACCATAGATTCCATTTCCACCATTCTCTCTCTCTCTGTCTTGTCTCTCATTCTTTGTTTTTTGTTTCAGATGCGGCAGCAAGCTGTCCTACGGCCGCTCGACCATCGGTCCAACCACCCGTGAGGCCATCCTTATGCATCATCATCATCATCATCATCAGTCGGGGTGTTCCGGAGGTTCTGGGGGTTCCGTTTGTTGCTCTACGGTCTCTGGTGGGGGTAAATCGGCCGGCTCCCTACACCTGGTGGACGGTCGTCGTTTTTCCCTGGCTTCCGGTGCCTCTACTCTAGCGGGCGGACTTTCCTACGGTGGTCCGACGACGCGTAGTGCCACACCGCCACAGCAGCAGCACCCGCGTGCAGCGATGAGTGCCATTGTGGAGCACCCCCATTCCAATCTGCTGAACTCTAGCCATCCGCCGCAGCATCCGCTTGTCATGACCTCATTTGCCAATGGTGCTACTCCTGGCTCCTCCGCCTACCCTGCTTCAACCACTCTGCCAAATCAACTACCGACTGCCATGACCAGAAGGTATTGTATTTGTTGTGGTTTTGGTTGGTGATTTGTAAATTTAGAGGAGGGGGGGGCGTGTGGAAACTGGATTTGGTTGGTTTTAGACAGATAGATTTTTAGATTTTTTACAAATTTTTACGTTTCTACATAGGTGTAAAAACTGCGAAAAATCGCTAAAAATAGCTAATTTTAAGTGTTTTTAAACTAAAATAGCGAAAATTCCTGTAAAATTACGGCAAAGCCGGAAAAGTTTTTAAAATTTAGGGTAAAAAATGGTAAAATTTGGCAACTTTTTGAGTTGTGGGGCCATGGGGGGAAGGTTGGAATTTATGGGGAGATCGTAATTTATTAGGAGGCCTTTATTTGGGGGGGGGGGAGGTCGCCGAATTGGACTGCCCCTCCCGACTATAGATAAGCTAGACTTAGTTAATTACTGGTTTAATATTAAATTCTTGTCTGTATATATATGATCGAACCAGTCCTACTTTTAGCCTGCGCTCAGTACAATGATGTGTTAATAGTAACAATTGTCTTTCTTTCTTTCCTGCGACATAGATACATACATACATACATAGGTATATACACTAACAGAGTGTCTGACTGTGCTTTAAGTGAGTTTTTATTTTAAAATTTTCATACGGACAATTGGGCCCAACGGGTCGTCAAAATTCCGAAGAGTACTAGGAGGGATACCAACACATGCATACCTACATACTTTATGTGCGTACTTAACACTCACTTAACTGACCGCATTATTCTGCTACATTAAAGAGAAGCTTCATTAATGACCAACTGCAAGCAAATAAAATGGCTTCTTTATGGACCAACGTACTTCATAGAACATATTATATGTACAAAATTATACTCTATGTATTGTATATATTATATTTACATGTTATACACTTTAGCACAATTACCCCCACCCCGACCGGACCATCTGTTTTCAATTTTCTAGAGCTTTTGATTTTCTTTTTTCAGAAATGAAATATTAGGTTGCGATGCGATTGATTATGTTAAATATACGTATATGGCCCGGGGCATGTACGTTATATACTAACTAGGAAGCTATAGTAGAAAAAGAAAGCTGAAAGTCGCCACAAACTGAGACATTTATGAGGGTCACCGAGTAATTGGCGCGGTAGTGGAAACTACCACCACAGATGCAGAATCTGCTTTGTTCGTAGCAATTCATGTGTACGTAGGTATTATACGCATAACCAAGCAAAGTTTGTGTAGACACATTTGTTGGTTTATACAAGAATTACAGTCTAGGTGTATTGTATATACGTCATACAGTAATATAGTATTCGGTGCTTTAGTTTTGGTTTTGGTTTTTTCTGAAAATTGGATAACTGCAGACAGACATCCAATTGCCGAAATTATAGGAATAAAGTTCTGGCTAACACCTTGGAGGGTGGTATTGTGATGTCCAAAAATTGTACTGGGTTTGACTTTAGTCTTTAGAGACACGGCAGGTGGCAGTGTTGCTTCAAAATTCGTCTTTTTTGTTACTTTCACTCTGATTTATATGAAGTGAATATATAACTGATGTATGTATTAAGTCAAGTATATACGTATTAGGTCTTCAACAATTGTGACAAATCTTTACAGTATAGCGGAAAATGACAGAATTTTGTACGTACGTATACTTACGTACATTATATATTAGATGTATTTTCTGACTATTTTACTGTTCTCTGTAAGTGGTCTCTGCTTCGCTTTCAATTTGATTGAACGGTCGGTTATTCATTCTCAGTTGTGCTTTTTTGCTGTCCCCGAAAAATTGCCATCTTTGTCTAGGTAGGTGGTCTCTCTGACTTACAGATTACTCTGTATTTTAGAACAGGAATTTTTAGTCCTTTTGCTTGTGCTTACTTATATATATACTGTACTTACAGCTACGTATATATATATGTATGGTCACCCGTACTATGATGTAAATGTAACATATTACGTACGTCTATATGGATTCGAATTGCATACACGAAATTTTTGTGTTACGACCCCTGGAAAATGAAATGAAAATGGCTGAGAATCCGGAAATGAGCAAGCGGAACCCTCAACTCCTGTTGGCAAGACGGAGATATCTCCAGGGATAAACCTTTACCTTTTACTCCTAGTTTCTCAGTACGTATATATATATTTATTGCATTCGATGTATATACTCCATCACAAAAATTATATATAATATGTAAAGTTTGCCGATTAAGCTTTTTCCGGACGATTACTCATAGTTTGTCATTTATAAGAGGGGGGGGGCTAGTGCGTGTGGTGGCACACTTTGTGGACTGTGATTATATATTTTCAGAATTGATGCAAGTACGCTACAGGAAGCAGCTCGTTACGTTGCATGATCGAATGAGAGATTTTAGCTATTTCTTGAATTTAACGTTTTTATTATCCGTTTAGAATTTATTATTTATTGTTCACCTTAGCGTTATACGTAATATATATATACGCATATACTTCGTCCATTTGAAGCTGAAACTTTATGTTATGTGTGTAGTGTAGTGTGTACTACAAACTTGAAGGATGTATACCTATAATATACCTATCTTATATTCGTATCGAGAGCCCCATAAAATAGATGGAACAAACTATCTGTGTCTAACAACTTTAGAAGGGGGTTTTATTTTAACTGCCAAACCAAACGTGCGCGTGTACGTACGTATGTGTATTTGTGTGTCTGTTTATTTGTGGGGAGATTTTCTTCGTCGTTGTCTATCTTATTCTCTGCTTTTTCTTTGGCTATCTGTCAAGTGGTGAGGGGATGTGCACAAATCTAAGACGAGAAGAATGGGGGATTGTTTCGGTATTATTAGGGTTTAATTTTAAAAGACAGGTATGCAATGCACGGCTGGCAGGGAAAGCTATAACAGGTGTAGTCATCATAGCTATGTGTCGTGTGTAACGAACATTACGTAATACCTGCTTATATATATATGCTGTGACTTACCGTGGGATTTTAGCTAATGGCTGCTAGCTTGGATTACATGCGTAGCTATGTAGATACGAATGTAAGTTTTAGGTAATTTTGCAGTTTTATATAAGTATGTATATATGTATATATGTCAGCAGACTAGCACTAGACTGTCTGGCGACTATAGTTGGTTGGTACCATTACGTACGTTCGTGCCCTGTTATACTGGGGGGGGGGGGGGCCCCCCACCCCCACTTTTTCGGGCTTCCCCCCTCACTATAAAGTGCCTAGAAAATGACAATGTTTAAGGATTTTTGGTTAAAATGTTCAAAAAATTTCCGTCGCCAAGTTTTTGGTCAAAGATCGTCTATTTTGGTATTCAAACTCAATTTTTGAGCACTTTTTATCATGGTTATACCAGTATATATATGTAGAAAACAGGTGTATGTTTTTACTATATTTTTGGCATTTTTAGACTAGCTACAGTTACGTCGAAATGGTTTTCCTGAATTTAAGACCCATATATAGACAGACCGCTTCGAAAATCGGTGCTGCGGAGTGACGTGGCTGCTCCGGTGCTCCTTGGCAAAGCTTTAATGGAAAAATTCAGTTTTTATCACTATTTCGTCTCATGACACAAAATTTTCCTATTTTTTAAGAAAGATAATTTTTTTGTTCACTGATATTCCGTATACAAGCTGTTAGCAATTATATATTAAACAAACCGCAAAATTTTTCGATTTTGCAAAATTCTATATTCTTTTTCGATTCGCATAATGATCCTACCAGTTGGGTCTTGTTCGATTCAAAGTGTAGTGTAACAGTATGTATACTTACTTGGTCAACGAAACGCTGCTCTGAGAGTGGAATTCAAGGTTAAGTTTCATGTTCTGTGTTCTCGAAGACGCTGTGCTAAACTTTCAACAAAAAACTCGAAAACCCTAATTCCGCGTTCGTAAGCTTCTGCGGCGTGGAGAAGGAGAAGTAGCTATACTACAAAGAATAGATTGTAACACTCACTATATTAGGGGGAGCGCGTTAGCGCTCCCCCTAGAATAGGGAAAATTTGACGCAATGTGTATAATCTGGACATTGTTTGGCCTGTGGCCAGCGGAGGAGTGGACCGATCGGGCTGAAACTTGGTGTGTGAAGAGCTTGTGGGCAGGGGTACATGCTGTGAAAATTTCAGCCGGATCGGCCGGGTAGATCTTGAGATATGAAAATTGGCCCCCCGCGCAGGTCGCGTTTCTCCTCTTTTTTTTTCCCCCCCAGGGGTGCAGGTCGGAAGACCCTTCAGAGCCCTACTATTTTAAGTTTTTTTTGTACAAAAAGTTCCGCAATTCCGGGGAAATTACTTTCCGCGGTTCCCGGACCCCCCCAGATGGCCCCACCCCCCCGGTGGGGACCCCCAAAATGACCCCCGAAAAAAAACTAAGTCCGAAATTCTATTAGCTTCGAAATAGAACGGAGCGAGCGAAGCCGGGCTCTCATGTTGTGCATGTAGGAAGGTACTAACGTGAATATGAACATAGGCTATATAGGATGTCGGTCGGTGCCCTGTGGCGCCCTGGCCAGGGGTCGAAAGTTAACGTGTAAAAGAGGGTCTGAGGCTCCCCATGAGTGGGGCCCTATGCATAAGAGCTGCTGGGCTGAGGTTTTGTATTCGAATAGGAACCCCTATATGGTGAATCTAAAGGACCCATTAGTTTCGCTGTAGGATCTATCCATGGGGCTGGGGGGCACCCTGATGGTGGTGGGCCCTACCGTGTCGCAACTCCAACTTTAACCTCTTCTACAGAAATATCTACAGTGAGCAGGTCTCTCTTATTTGGGGTTTGGGGTGGGGTGCGGGGAGCACTACAGCATAGGCTATAGTAGGTTTCGCCCGGACCCCTGTGGCGCCCTGGCCAGGGGTCGGACCCGAGAGACCGGGTCCAAAATGGCCAAAAATCGATTTTTCCAAAAAAGTGACCAAGCTTGGTATCAAATGAAAGCCCTTGGTGAGGCGAATATTTTTTGTCATTGGAGGACCCCTCCAAAGTGGACCCAGCGGCCTGTGGCGCCCTGACCAGGGTCCGGACCGGTCCAGAATGGCCAAAAATCGATTTTTCCAAAAGTGGCCAAGTCTGGTATCAAATGAAAGCCCTTGGTGAGGCGAATATTTTTTGTCATTGGAGGACCCCTCCAAAGTGAACCCAGCGGCCTGTGGCGCCCTGACCAGGGTCCGGACCGGTCCAGAATAGCCAAAAATCGATTTTTCCAAAAGTGGCCAAGTCTGGTATCAAATGAAAGCCCTTGGTGAGGCGAACATTTTTTGTCATTGGAGGACCCCTCCATTTTGAAAAGTGTCACTACTGCGAGTCCTTGCCCTATCCCCAATGCTCTCATGAGACTGACTGTCTGGACCATATTAAATTCCTCAGACACTATGTCATGGCCCACTATCCCCGGGTCAGGACCCTTATTAGGCGGGTTTACGAAGCGCGGCAGCTGTCTCTCTGGATATCCAGATTTGAGACGGTTCTGTGCGGGGGCAGCTGGCGGGAATTCTCTTCCTTCGTCTCCCAGTACACCAAACTCGAGAAAAAGAGCGAGCCACAAAAGGAGGGCAGTGCCCCTTTCCGGGAACCTACTTCCATGGAGGCTGACTTCATCGAGAACTACGGTGACCTTTTTGGGCGGTTCCAAACTAGACTGGCTGACTATCCAACGGAGGCGTGCGATTTCTGCCATCGTCTATTTCGAAAACCCGAACTATGCCATGTTGAGTCCGAGGAGGCCAGGTGTCTGGGGACGCACGACTTTCATCCAGCGGTTAGGCGCGCTGTCGACGAAGGTCAACTGCAATTTCCCTGCGATCTGTGCAGAAATCATTGCCTCGCTACGATCAAAAAAGGTGATCTTCCCAGTTACTCCGTTGCCAATGGCATGGACGTTGATCCAGCTCCTCCGGAAATACGGGATCTTAACTTCGTGGAGCATCTTTTGATTCAACTGCGTAGAAGCTTCATGAACATCATTAAGCTGAAGCCTTACCTTTACCGAGGTCCGGCATCCACCCTGACGAGAGCCATGCGGGGGTGTGTGATTCATCTGCCCCTGCCTGGACAGACGTACTCAGAAACTGCAAAGCAGCTACCTGCCTCTGGATGCCTCTGCATACTTGTGGACAGCCTTCCCACTCAGCAGAAGGTCATCTTCCGCAACCTCGTAGACCTTGGGCGGTGGCAAAAGGCAGTGGAGTATTTAAAGGCCAACAATCCGCATTACAAGGATGTGGTCGTTGACCTTTCCCTCCTTGATTCTGAGCATGTTGTGCAGCATGAGGAAGAGACCTGGATGGCCGGCGATGAAACGATCCTGCGAAGAGTTCCACCGACCGAAGTATTGGACCATTTCACGATTCACCCCGTTGATGCGCCAATTTCCAGACTGTCCGACATTGACCTATTTTCGATGAAGCGGGTCACGGCTGAGCCAACTGGGGATCGCGATGAACTTAACGACGTCCTGTGCTTCCCGGAACTTTACCCCCGAGGTCGGTTTGGGATGTACCACGTCAGGGAGAAAACAGTCTTTCCTGCTAACTACGTGAAGGCGCGACTTCGGCACGAGAGTGGAGACTTCCGCAAAAACATCCCGTTTCTTTTTGAAAACGTCCACCTGAAGAGGATGCGGCTGACGGACCAAGGTATCTTTGGCACTGTTAACAGTGTCAAAATTGGCAGAGAGTTGACCGCCCGCGATTTTCTGCTGAAGATTCATCATAAAGACCGCCAGTTGGAGGAGCAGTTATTCTGTACATTCGCGAAGGTCGTTGGTACGAAACAGTACTGGGAAGCCTTCAGAGGGGACCTGGAGGTAATGGATAGAACCTGGGGACCTGCCACATTTTTCGTTACTCTGTCTTGCTCGGAGCACGACTGGCCCGACATGAGAGAGTTCCTTGTCCGTATGAACAGAAATGTTCCCAACGTGGACGGAGTTACCACGGCTGCCCTTTGCGCGTTGGATCCTGTGTCAGTCAGTCAGCATTTCCATCGCAGGTTCCAGATTCTCATGGATGAAATGATACTCGGCTCCGACGGCATATTCGGGGAAGTTGAACATTGGGTGTGGAGAAAGGAATATCAAGCGCGGGGCGCCCCCCACATCCATATGAAACTTTGGATAAAGGGAGCTCCCGTGTATGGACGGGATCCTCCAGAAAAGGTCGTCGAGTTCATTGATAAATATTTGACCTGCCGTCGACCCGACCCTGAGAGAGATCCTGTTATGCATCGGCTGGTTACGACAAAACAGATGCACACCTGCACTGGTAGCTGCAAGAAGCGACCATTTGCCAAATTCAACTCCAACCAGAAGAAGCCTACGGATTCTTCCGCTCTACGGTGTCGGTATTCCTTTCCTCGGCCAGAGAGCGAAGAGACAGTCCTTAACACCGTAGAGGCAACTGTCAAGTCCAGGTATGGCGGGGGAAGAGTGGTAAAGTTTTACTATCTGAAACGGGACGGCTCCGAAATTTGGATCAATGACTTCAACTCCGCTCTTCTGAACTCGTGGCCTGCGAACGTGGACGCGCAGTGCGTAAGCGAGGATTCCAAAGCTCTGAACATCTACATCACTTGCTACATCTCAAAAGAAGAGAAACAGGCGACTAAGATGGCGTGGGACGCAATTGATAAGGAGAAGAGCATTTACGGCCAGCTAAAGAGCATGGGATATAAGATATTCCAGGACAGAGAGATCGGAGCTTACGAGGCTGCTGATCTTCTGCTGGCTCAACCTCTCTGCGGCATGTCATCCAAGGTGGAGTTTATTGGCGTTAACCCTCAGGCGAGGCGCCGGCGGTGCTTGAAGAAGCATAAGGAGATTATGGAAATGGACGATAACGCCACTGACATTTACAAGGACAGCTGGATCGATGTCTACTATCCCAACAGGGCTGACTCCCTCGAGAAGGTCAGCCTGCACGATCTCTTCCGGGACTATAAGGTCCAGAAGTACTCTCCCCATGAGGACGGGATTCCGGAAAAGTTCCGCCAATATCCACAGCTCAAGGGTATCAGGGGCTGCTTTGTGCCGAACAGGACTAAGCCTTTGATCAAGTATGCGACCGTTCGCCCTCAGATATCTGAAG
>JASAND010007964.1:0-12552 GCA_030248195.1 Trissonchulus latispiculum | reverse complement strand
TTAAACAGACATGGTTTTGCTGGCTGACGTGGAATCTCAGGCACTGGGGGGCTTACCCCCTCTTTAGGGGAGGCCACCCCCTCTTTTAGACACTCTTCTGGGTCGGGAGGAGAAGAAAAACCCTTTATGAGGGCAGCCTTTCCCTTGTGGAAATTTCCTTGTTTACAAAAGTCTAAGAACTTCGGAACGAATATGCAAATTACAAATCCGGCATTTTCGTAATATGCAAATTAGTTTTGACAGTAATTAAGGGAGGGAATTTTCGTCATTTTCGGTCACTTTCGATTGAAGAACCCAAATTCATCTCCAAAACTGCAGAAGAAGCCGATGATCTGGAACCTAGGTTAGAGGTTGGTCAATAGGGAAGTAATGGTATTTTTTGCTTTAACTTAAATTGTAATTGTACACGGTCAAATTTTGTATTTTTGTATTAAATTATGCTGTGCTTGAAATAAAATTAGTTTTGTCTGAATTTATTTTTAAACTTCAAAATTACACACTCATCACGAAACCTTAGCAATCTCTTTCTCTTTCCTTCTCTTTTACCAAATTCTCATAAAACTGGCGACCGTGTACATATGAGTAGATTTTGAAGTTTTAAAATTTCAAAGGGTTTTGACCAACCTCTAATCTTGGGTGCCTGACTTGACCAGTTGACCCATGGTCAAGTCAGGCTAAAGCTCCTGATTCAAATTTTTTATGATTTTCCACTTCAAAAGAGGGGGTAATTCCTCATCTCACTTTTGCTATCAAAATTTACAAATAGATCTTTAAATTTTTTGCACTTTTAAAAATTTTCTGCACGTTGCACTTTACCTATCTTTAATTCTCGGTTATTTTTAGCAGTGTTTCAGGAATCTATTGACAACATGGGATCTGCTGGATCAGTCGGTGGGATTCTGGCCATGGTCGGAAGGTCCTTGGATTTCTGTTCGGCCGAAGACGTCTTTGGGGCTTCTGCCGTGGCTTGGGTGTCACCGCCTGTTCCGGCAAGATCCCATGGAATCAGGTCGTAAAGTTTCTTTTATTAATGTTTCTGCATTCGACTTGAAATTAAATTTATTATTTGAATTTTTATTATTTGAAGAGTCACCTAATTTCCTTTTGATAGGGAAGCTGTCAGTAATCCTTGTCCCAGGATCAGGATTCCTGGGGTTCGGATTTCTGACTGTTTCCATCCTCAAATTCATGAGTTTTGAAATTAGTCTGTAGTATTCTGAGAGCTTTTGTTTTTTGTATTTGAAAATTATGTCAGTCCGTACACTCATATTTGTTCTTTGTTCTAGTTCCCTTCTCACCGCCCGTCCCGGCAGGCCTGTGTCTCCCCTTGTGAGCGCCAGGTTGGAATGGTTGGGGTTGGTCGTCTGAACCCGGAGGTTTTGGTTCTTGGTTTGGGTGAGCTCGCTCTGGACTGGTTGGGTTCTTGTCTACGGTCCCTGGGTGCTATCATGCTTTTCAGAGGGTTCTATACCTTTGGCGGGCGGCCCTCCGGGGGCACAGGCGGGACCTCATTTGGATTGATTGGCCGGTTTCTTCTGTTCCGGTATTTGTGGGAAGGCCAGTTGTGGCGCCTTAGAACTTTTATATTGGTTGTTTGTGTGCCTATTGGCAGGAAGTTGGTTCGCGGTTGGTGACGTGGGGTGGACCCGTGTTTATTCGTGAAAACGGGTGTGTTGTCTGGTGGCGCATTTTGCTGGTAACAAACCGCCTTTCCCCGGCACAGGTCTGTCCTTCCCATTCTCCCCATTTGTTCTTCGTTTTGTTCTTATTTGTGTATTTTATGTGCCGATATCTTTAATAGTGGTGGGGGGAATTGGTGTCTGATTTTGGGTTATGTGTGGGAGGAGGGAGCCGTGGGTCAAATTTTTACTTTTAAATTCTTCTTTTGCTCAGGCAGGAGGTTTCGGATTTTAGGGTTTTCATTGGGGTGGGTGCTCGCTACCTTGGCTAGGCCATTGTACGGTATATATATATATGCTATGTTTCATATTTGCTATGGGGATGTTACTTTTTTGGATTTAAGTTAACATATTTTTCAAAAATTTCCGTCGGAAGTTTGGGAATCTGCGTCGAAAGTTCCTGAATATTGTTCTGAAGTTCAAGATTATTATTTGTTTGTTCAAAACTTTAGCCTCTCTTCTGTTAGGGTGCTTCCTCGTTGCGGTCGTCATTTTCTGTCCTGTGTATATATTGTATTGTGATTTGTGTGTATTTTTGCTTTATCCAGGCAGGTGACCGGTAGTGGGCCCGTGTGTGTTGTTGTGGCACCTAGCCTGTGTCAGTCTCTAGGGAGGTTCTCTAGTGTAGTTTTATGGTTTTGTGAAGGTTTCTCACACGCGTTTTACCGTACTAGTACGTAGGCTACGTTGGCTAATCATAATTTTATCCTACTAATTTTGTGGACCGCGGCGAGGGCGCGTGCTTTCAAAAGAGGGGGTATTTTGTGGAAATTTCCTTGTTTACAAGTCTAAGAACTTCGGAACGAATATGCAAATTACAAATCCGGCATTTTCGTAATATGCAAATTAGTTTTGACAGTATTTAAGGGAGGGAATTTTCGTCATTTTCGGTCACTTTCGATTGAAGAACCCAAATTCATCTCCAAAACTGCAGAAGAAGCCGATGATCTGGAACCTAGGTTAGAGGTTGGTCAATAGGGAAGTAATGGTATTTTTTGCTTTAACTTAAATTGTAATTGTACACGGTCAAATTTTGTATTTTTGTATTAAATTATGCTGTGCTTGAAATAAAATTAGTTTTGTCTGAATTTATTTTTAAACTTCAAAATTACACACTCATCACGAAACCTTAGCAATCTCTTTCTCTTTCCTTCTCTTTTACCAAATTCTCATACTGGCGAGGCTCCCACGGACTGGCTTTCCATATTTGGCCAGGCGCATTATCCATTGGGCGCAGTTCCAGTAGTAGGTTTGTCTCTTTGCATTTGCTTGGACACTGCTAGAGAGCCTCAATCTCACAACTACGCGTGTCTGGATCTGCTACAGGTCGGCATTCCCGCTACATTAGTCTGCCAGGACGCAACCTGGTTCTTTTGCGTAGTTTGGTTTCCTCCTGTCTTGATTGGCGCTTGGTAGACAAGGCAGTACGCCGCTCCCCAACGATAACGAATCGATTTCCGAGATTTCCTGTGATTTTTTCCGAGCGACGATTGGAATTCGGAAAGGCAGTACATAATTGCACTATTATTAAGAAGAAGAGTAAGCCACTCAGGGTTTTTTGGTTTTCGGATTTGCGTCAACCTTGCGTCCAGCTAATTTTAAGTTGCGTCCCGTTAAGAAATTTTGCGTCCAGGTAAAATTATTGTTTCAGCGTGTTTTATATTTTCTTCTTCTTTCTCATTTATATGCAAAAATTGTATTTTTTATAAAAATGTCGATTATTTCTTTAGAGAAACATAATTTAATCGTATGAAAAAGTACTTAGAACGGTGATGCTACTGAGAAGTAATGCACGATTAAAAATATGTGAAATATGCCCTATATACACGACGGGGGGTCTGGGGGGCGGAGCCCCCCAGAAGTTGAGAAAATTTTTCTCGATTACGGAAAAATCCGTAATGCAAATGTTCAAAACGATTTAATTCGCATCTGTTGTATCTAACACATATCATGACCAATTTTTTTATATTATTGACACGTATTATTCAGATGTTTTGATGTTATAGTTAAACTAATTAAGAGTTAGTTAAATAGCTATGCAATTAATATCATTCAGAACAAAGGCAGTAATCCTGTTTTGAAAACTCAGAGAACTAATGAATCCCGGAAACGTTATGACAAACAAGCAGCGGGGGGTCTGGGAGGCGGAGCCCCCCCCAGAATTTGGAGAATTCTTTGAAATTACGGATAAATCCGTAATGAAAATGATGAAAAAGATTAATTTGTCATCAGATACATTTAACTAAAATACCTAATGCATTTTTTGTGTAAATTACATTTGTAAACTATAGAATTTTGAGTTGTTTCTATTTTGAGAAGTAATAATCAATAAACAAAGAGCGTGCATGCGATGCGTACTGCAGTATTAATCAAAGGCAAAAACAGTGAAATATTAACGTTGGTTACGAATACGATTGATTAACCCTTTAATGCTTGAATTTCTTAAGGACAAACTTTTCTCGATGGCTGCGCTAGAATGCTTTAAATGAACCAAACCAAAAATTGGATGCTCTACAAATTAGGTTGACTTTTGGTAATTAAAGGATTAACCCTCAGAAGCTGAAAATGTTTTGAAAATCCAGTCAAGAACAAAATTTAGACTTTAAAAACTGTGCTAATGCAATTGTATGAACCTCATTACATTACATGATCCCAAAAATTTGGATATTCGGCTACGGCTACAAATTTTATTAATAATGGGCTTTGACCTGTAATGTATCGATACAGGTAGATAACTCAACTGACAACTCAACAAGTACTGACACATTACAAAGCGTTGGCATTCGATGATACTGTGGAAAACACCAGGGGGTCTGGGGGGCGGAGCCCCCCAGAAATAGAGAAGATTTTTGGAAAATATGGAAAAACTGGTACTGGAAACATTTAAAGTTTTCACTTTTACAAAAGTGAATTTTCTCCCGAAATAATGTTGCGTCTAGCTTGCGTCCCGTTAAAATTTTGTTGCGTCAAGATAAGAAACTTTGCGTCCAGACGCATTTCACAAAAATGACGCGTTTTCAACAAAAAACACTGCACTAGAGGGCTTCTCTTCACTGCATTGCGTAACGGTGCTCCGACCACAATACACGAATGTTCCCCCGTTTGGGGGGGGGTCGACCAAATCGACATAGCACACCCCTCCTCCGTTTGGTGGGGGGGTATCCAAAAAGAGGTCCCCGTTTGGGGGGGGGGGGGGGTGGCCAACAGCCAATCAGATTGCAGACACCCCCTCAGTTTGGTGGGGGGGGGTAGAGCAGAGGATTACGGTAGTTTTTGTTTTATTCGAAAATGGGTCCCCGTTTGGGGGGGTCGCTCAAGCAGGCTAAGTTTTGCTCATTCTGATTGGCTGTTGGCGACCCCCCAAACGGGGACCCCTTTTGCATACCCCCCCCCCACCAAACGGGGACCTCTTGTGTCGACCCCCCCCCCCAAACGGGGACCCTTTTTCAACAGCCAGAAACAGCCTGCCTACCCCCCCACCAAACGGGGAGGGGTTTCTGCAATCTGATTGGCTGTTGCCTACCCCCCCCCCCACCAAACGGAGAGGGGGTATGATTTGGCGACCCCCCAAACGGGGGAACATTAGCTTATTGTGGTCGCAGCACCGTTACGCAATGCCAAGAAGAGGAGCCCTCTAATGGCTTACTCTTCTTCTAATATATAGAAGAAAATCATGGACTCTTGGCAGTACGCCACTTCCTGAGATTTTTTCTATTTCTAAGGAGAGACCAAGGGAAACCGAAAATTTTTTGTCTTCGATTTTGCTGAAAAGATGTATATAGGGGTTTTCGGGGTCGCAGAACACGAATCTGAAGTCCGTTTTTCGATTTCGATTCAGCTTTTCGTTAGTTCAGTATAAGCAAAAAATTTAAGCTTAAGATGTAAGCTTATGCTGAGCTAACGAAAAGCTGAATCGAAAAACGGACTTCAGATTCGTGTTCTGCGACCCCGAAAACCCCTATATACATCTTTTCAGCAAAATCGAAGACAAAAAATTTTTCGGTTTCCCTTGGACCCCCCTTAGAAATCGAAAAAATCGAATTTCGCGAAAAAGAAAATTTTTTGCGTTATTTGAACTCAACGTGGTCGAAAACAAACCCACACCAAATTTTATCTCATTTGGTCAAGTTTTAAGGATTTTGAGTGGTAGGAGGGTAATCGAGATAAGACCCCGCAGTACGCCATTTTTATCCCAAATCGCCACGATCAGCCGAAGATTCTGAAGACGCCTGAAAATAAAAACAGTACGTTCGTCCTGAGATTTCTGCGCCGTTTTACGAATCTACGTACCTAACTTACGCTTTTTCTTCCCCTATCTACGAGAGCGGATCTCGCCGGTATTTTTGTAAGTTTGTCTGGGTTACATACGTACGCATAGTTTTCTCCATTTTCTGTCTATTGTCAAATATAACCACCCTGAACGGCCAATAACCTCTGTCTTGTGGTCATTGTTATTGTACACATTAGGCTGTAAATTTTTGTGCCTTTGGTCTACGTACGCTCATTTTATTTTACACAGTCTGTATCAGACTGTGCCTCCGTAGCTCAGTCGGCAGAGCGTTTGCCTAGTGCGCAAAAAGTCGTGGGTTCGAGTCCCACCGGAGGTCCGAATTTTTCGGACCTTCGGTGGTACATGACGTTCTTCTTCTTCTTTCTCATTTATATCTGTAGAACAAGTGCGATGGCCCTTGAGCTTGCTCTTCCTCCACTTTGTTTCTACTTGCGTGTGTTCACGTAGTGAAAGTCATTTACATTGGTTCACGAATTCCGACAAAGCTTGATGAGACTGTGCTTCCGTAGCTCAGTCGGCAGAGCGTTTGCCGAGTGCGCAAAAATTCGTGGGTTCGAGTCCCACCGGAGGTCCGAATTTTTCGGACCTTCGGTGGTACATGACTTTCTTCTTCTTCTTTTTTCTCATTCATATTGCTTCGCATATACAGTCTCTGTACAGGTTATTTTGTACCACATTAGTGTATACGTATATTAGTCGCTATACATTAGTCTGTATTTTTGTCCTATATTTGATCTCTGTGTAATTTTTGTAGTTTTTCATTTTGGGGTACAATATTTGAGATAATTTAGGAAACATTTTTGGGATTATTTTTCTGAGATAGGTATAATTGTCATTATTATTTACATAATTTTATTTATTATTAATTTTAACTTTTAATTTAGTTTTCGTACTCAATAATTGTACTCGTCTTAATTTTATTTTCTCATTTTAGGTCTTGTAAGTCCCTTTAATTTTCTAATTTTAATAAATATTCTCAATTTTGTATCCTTATTTTAAATTCCTTTAATTTTTGGGGTACGTACGTATAATTGTGCTTTGTGTTTATTCAAGTACTCCAGATAAGAAGTTCTTTTGATATGGAGAAACTGTCCGAGAGACGTCCAGGCGACTGCACGAAAAAGCCACGC
Organism: Trissonchulus latispiculum; assembly: GCA_030248195.1. Taxonomy (NCBI): domain Eukaryota; kingdom Metazoa; phylum Nematoda; class Enoplea; order Enoplida; family Ironidae; genus Trissonchulus; species Trissonchulus latispiculum. The sequence goes on along the minus strand of JASAND010007964.1, from coordinate 5,452 downwards.
GAGTGGCCTCACTTTCCAGCCAACGTGATCTGAAATATTGTGGTTCATCCTGCGTGGGCTGTTCCTCCATGCGTCTTTCTGTCGGCTCCGGCGAATTCTGTCAATGCCAAGCCACCGAAACGTATCACGACGAACTGGCTCGTGCCAGGGCAGATTCGTTCTCCACTAAACCGGTCAGTTCGAACAATCTGGCTCCCTTTCCTGATTTTGTTGGTCATACGCGTCATAATGCTCGTCGCGAGTCCACTTCGTCATCAGTATTAACGGAATTCGGCAGCGATCGTGACGTATTCGACGATCCTGAAGAAGAAACCACCCAGTAGGGGTCGGACGCTGAATGGCCAGCGCATTTCGATTCTACGCAACATCAGTTAACCGGCCTGTCAGGCCAAATTCGTCTTCAGCATTCGTTTATTGATCGTCCACTGCCGAGCCTTACCTGGAACATGGTCCCCGACGTCATCGACACCCCTGGTCCCAGCCTCCTATCGAGCCCTGGGGACCGGACGGTCATCCTCCGGCATCGATTTTTGGGACAATTGCCTAATGCCAAGAGTCCATGATTTTCTCCTGTATATTAGAAGAAGAGTAAGCCGCTAGAGGGCTCCTCTTCTTGGCATTGCGTAACGGTGCTCCGACCACAATACTTGTGCTATTGTGGGCGGAGCACCGTTACGCAATGCAGTGAAGAGAAGCCCTCTAGCGGCTTACTTTTCTTCTTAATAATAGTGCGATTATGCACTCTTGCTAATACTGATCCGGTCTCCCCCCCAGGGACATTTTTATCTCTCGGGAACCTAGAAACTGGACGCCTGGCTGCCCAGGCTGGCCAACTTGTTCGCCCAGCTCTTTCTTCTGCGGGGCTGGCGGACCTTAACCTGGACTTAGACCTGAACCTAGACTTGGGTCTCAATCCATCATTTGAGCCATTTTCTTCGAACAGGACTATTGTGAACTCTTGGTTTCCTTCAGGTGAGCGCCGCCTCTCCTGGGACCCATCAGCGTTGGGAGGACGCTGAACTGTTTTTGACCCACCGGTGAGTCACGGTTCTGATTTTGGCGTGACGCAGGGGGCGCTCCCCTCTGTGTCCATTGGCCCTATATTTGACACTACTTTGACTGTACACACGCCTCGGGCGGCGTACCAGGGTACTTTGTCCCGATTTCAGCAGCAGCAACGTGGAGCGGAAGTCGTCCTGACCGTTAATACCCGAGCGTCCACGAGTCGACAGTCAGTTCGGCTATTCCCTTCCACACCATTACGGACCTCTTCACCAGTGCCTCGTCGATCGCGTCGTCCGTTGGCATTGAACATTGGATCACGTTATGGTCAATCGTTGGCCAGACCCAGGTTCTCTTCTGAATCGTCAGAGGAGGACGCGCCTCCGCCAGCTTTACCGGCTCAAGCAGCCTCACAATCTTTTACGGGTCCGGTCCGACTGGCCGCAGCTGTCAATGTCCTTCAGATGTCGCTTGACACGGTACGTATGCTGAGTGACTGTACGGAATGGTTCAGATCGATAAATACCTTTAAGGGCAGAAAATGCACGCTTGCCTTGACTATCAGGTGTGAAGATAGCACTCACAAGAAACATACAAATATGTTCGAATTTTACAAAGTTTGACAAACGCTCAGTATTTTTCCAACTCCTGTCTAAATTCATCAGTCAATTAGCTAATCTCGAAATTGGTTCAAGCTTGAACAGGTTAGTTGAAGGGAGGTTGAGCTAGAGATTGATTGGGGGCTTTTGTAGAGTAGCGCCAGCGAATTTTTGGGGTTCATTGAATCGGGTAAAGCTAGTAAAGTTATTGGTGCTTGTTCAATTTTGTTTGCTGTTATTCAAATTCTTTCTCTAAAGTTAGTTTCGTGAATTCGTGGAGTAAATTGTGTTATTTTCAAATATTTCTTTCAGTGGGTTAGGGTCAACACTTTCCGACATCGCACACCACACAGTTACCTCGTGATCTTGTCTTATCCTAAGTTAGAATAGTCAACTCGTTTTATTCAATAATCAGTACATTTTACTAACATACGTAGACTCGAACTTCACATGTGGCGACCGTGTCATGTGGTAGATGTCGGAAAATGGTGATCTTGACCAAAAATCCTGTCTTAATTTACAGATTTTAATAAAGTTTGATTTTTGATTTAGTCTTTTTTACAAAAATTGTTGCAACCAAGCACCAGTCGTAGATCGGGGGGGCAAGGCTGAAAATCCCCGTGGGCTGCTATGACGGGGGGCACCTCCCCCAGGTGCAAATTCTCAGACTCCGTTATGCACAAATGTTGAATGAAGTATTTGAACTGCTAATAATGGGGGGAAGTACGCAGGTACAGAGTGGAGGGTGTGCCCTCCCAAAAGAAAACCCCCAACTCCAACCATCCCTCCCCCAAGCTCAGAATCCACCCCCACCTCCCCCAAACCCGGGTCCAAATTTTTCGGGGGGAAAGCCTTGGGGTCGTCGTCAGAATCAGTTTTGTATTATAAATATGTCCTGTGACGACACAAAAGACCAGGAGCCACTTATTGAAAATCGTTTTGAAAGTTTGGGAGCTTATACGTTAGATTTCACCCCCAAACCCCTTTCAACCCCTGCTGTGTCCCAAACAGTTTTTTCTCCTGTGGCCGGCCCGTCGTTCCCTCAGGTGTCGAATGATCAGGGGGCACCCGTAAGTCCTGATTATCAAAATTTTTACGGTTCTGGACATACTACTGTAATTTTGGCTGCGTCGAATAGCCCTCAGATTCCGAATTCGGAGGGTCCGCCCCCATATCAAAATCCGCCCCCAAATGGCCAAAATTTGGGTCAAAATTTTTCTGTGCTTAATCACGCAGTGCCTGATTCCTGGCCATCACAACGTCAGTGCCAGTCGAATGCTCCGCCACCTATGGCGCTGCCTCCCCAGGCTGCTGGACAGGCCTATTTTGATCCAAATTATTATTATGGCCGGAAGCAACGGTATACGTACGTACAGCCAGGTTTTTCTTCTGAAGCTCAATATGGCTGCCAATCGGGTTATTGTCCAGTTTATGATCACGCTCCGTATTTCTATCAACAGTCTCAACAGTTAGTGGCTCCGACGTGCCCGGAAATTGGCCTGGGCTCCCATCAAAGTTATGGGTTTTTTCGCTACAACAAGGGGTGCAACAGCAGACTGCGACCCCTCCTGCTATACATGCTACTGATATTTCTGTCAGCAAGCATAGTGCCCAACTTTGTCGTGCCTATATGGCGATTTTGCAAGATATTCCTCGTTTTGAACCGGATTTGGAATATTTCGACGACTGGTTGCCCCAATTTGTGTCGGCTGCTACGATTCACCTAATCCCTAAAGATCAATGGGCCCGTTTGATGTTTAGCAAACTGTCGGGAAAAGCGCTTACATTTGCTTCCAGAATTGGTTCTGGTGTTGTAGAATCGTTTGATAATTTTGTTCGTTTGATGAGGACACAATTCCCTAAACCCGAGATATCTGTTTCTGAAAAATTCCACCGGTTTATCCAGCGGATTCAGCAGCCTGGGGAATCAGCGCGTCAATATGTGTCGGAGCTGCAGTTGCAAGCTTTAGAAATTTGGCCGTCTGAGGTGGACCGGAACAGGCACTGCGTGCAACAACTATTTGATGGAATTCGTTCAGAATATGCGTCAGCTTTGGCCTCAAGTTTCGGTAAGGGAGAACCAACATTGAATGAAATTTTACGTATCCTTGATAAATTAGAATCTCGTAATTCCAGAACGGGTTTTTCTGATTTTCAAGCCTATGTTGCTCCGGTTTTTCATGTGGAAGCTCGAAAATCTCCAGAAGAGGGAGTGGCCCCCCTTGATTCGACACCTGTGACGCGGCTGGAGCTACGGGAGTTGAGAAACTGGTTTGAGTCAAAATGGCAGCAGGAGTTGAAGGCTTGGGAGGTCGAAAATGAAAAGGGTTCTACTACCTGTCGATTTTGCAATAAACAAGGTCACCCCTCTGATCGATGCTGGGATAAAAATCGTTCAAGGGCCACTTTAAATTATACCCAAGCTTCAAAGGCTCAAATTCAAGCACAAGTCAATATGGTGGGGACTTACCCATATCACCCTCCCCATCCGGCATATTACTTTCCCCCAGTACAGACGCAGCCGGTTCCGACCTATTCCTACTACCAGCAGCAACATCAGCCTCAGTGGCAGTATCAGCAGCCGTTTTCGCTTTGTACATTGCTACAGTCGCCTCCACGTCTTGTGGCGGCGCCTGTCGCAGTGGGGGCCAAACCGGTTGCCCCAGCTGCCAACCACAATTTTAGGTGTCCGGCAGCGGCTGCACTTCCATCAGCTGTTCAGATGCCATCAGCTGTTCCGACACCGATGGCCCCAAAAGTGCATTTGATTTCCTCTCCTCAGATTTTTTCAGCTGGCACCATGCCTTTGTCCGAGTCCTCCTTTGAAGACGCCCCTGTCTTAACTTATAAAGCGATTGTCAAATAGAGGCCGCTCCTTTAAAAGAGGGGGTGGACCCCCGCAAATTGAAAGATCTATGTAGTCAAACAGAAATTCTCTTAGTTATTGGTTCTCTGGGACCGGAAACTCGCCCAAAAGAGGGGGTGGAAGCCCCTCCCCCCGTGATTTCTGGCCCAAAATTTTTCTCATCTGGGCAAAATTTACTAGATATTTCACAATATTCACATACGTATGATTGTGCACCACAAATCTATCCAAAATTTCATCTCGAATTTACTTTATTTGCGGTAATTTTGTTTTGCTTTTGTGTTTTCTTGTACTATTGCTTGTACGCCCTACCTGCGTTCCACCTAAATTTTCGTGTTGTCTCAAAGGCTTTTATTTTAGCGTCATTGATTTTTACTTTTTATCTGTATTTTAGGTTCATGCATTCAACTACATTTTTGTTTTCTTTTTCACAGCAACTTTCATAGCTTTTCACCTAAAAGTGTTCACCTTCTCAGTTTTTTCAATATTTTTGAGCTCTCCTATTTACCTTTTTGAATGGGTAGAAAATTTTGAAATTCTGTGCCGTGGTCGGCACAGCTAAAAACGAAACTGATCGGGGAAAGCTACAACTTTGTGTAAAGGAAGGGCTATCCATACGGAATCCAAAAATCAAAACGGGAATAAAAACGGTTCTGGTATTTTTGAAATTTGGTCATGTTCACCCAATGTTCACCTGTGCCGACCTCGGCACAAAATTTAAAATTGGCTCCAAAAGTGTTCCCGTGTGCACAGAAACCTACAGCAGCACATATTGGTTACTACAATCTCATCTGGAATAAATTCTATACAGGCTATTTTAATCTACTCCGTTCAGTTCATCCTCAGTTGACCAATTATTCACCTTGTTTAGCTGTGCCGAAGTTAAAGTTTGTTACCTCGTAACTTTTTTGAAATCCACTTTTTACTTACTTACCTTTTTGAAATCCATATTTATTCTTACACTTTCCTTTTTCTGGAACTTCTG
>JASAND010007963.1:0-44269 GCA_030248195.1 Trissonchulus latispiculum | reverse complement strand
CATCGATTTACTCAAGTATAAACTTAATCATCCATAACACAACACACGCGCAACACACTAAAGACAGTTACAAACTGTGACATCACACGCAACATACTTTGTCTTCCTCAGTCTACCATTTATATACAATGAGATGGCGCAAAAGTAAGTGCCTGCTTTCAAATAAAAGCTCTTTAAAGGTCTTTATATATATATATATATATATTTTAGCTAAGACAATATTTTTGGGGAGAGAATTCCATGAGTTTACTATTCTGTTAGTGAAAAAATACTTTCTAATATCTAAAGAAAATTTTGGTTTCTCCAATCTAAATATATGACCACGTGTAGGACGTAGATTAGCTGATAACGAAAACAGAGACTGAAAAGATATTCCAACATGTCCATAAACAGTCTTATACACCAAAATCAAATCAGTCATCAGTCTCACCAAATTAATCAGGAGGTTCTACTCAGATAAGAAATGCATGAATTTTTCCTTTCTGCTAATGGTTGAAAAAATTTCATTTTGAAATTTGGGTTTTTTCCCGCACATGGGTTTTTTTCTCTCCTTTGAGTCTAGGCGTCACCCCCAGGTCGCACCACAGGTGGTACTAGAGCCATATTGCATGCTCCATCGAGAAGTTCGAGACATATCCTTTTCATAATAACTTATATCCTTTCTCACATACCTACTGAAGATTTGGGATCAATTTTGAGGTATATACAATTATTTCAGCTAAGCATAATGCCAATTCGGATGCGGTAGTCAAACAGGTGGGTCTGATAGCCATAAGCAGAAAAATTGTGGTCTGAATGATTTCACAACATTTCAATTGAAAGCTCTCTATGGGTCAACTGTTTCACAAATTCAAAAGTTGCAAACAGCATCACTACATCGTTTCTTTTAGTTTTCATTTTGATGAGCAACATTTTTGCTACCTGCAGCTTCTTGTTTCAATGTTTTAGGGAAAAGGTCAGTGATGAGCAAGTCAGTGCAATCAAGAAGCTGAGGAAGCCTAAGCTTTCTGACAGAAAGCAAAGCACTTCCGGTATTTTTGTCTTATTCTAGAGTTATATTGACTCAAAACAAAATCTTATCTGCAAATTCAGGTATTTTCCAGGTCTGCATCATAGGTATTTTATAGTTTTAAGTTCCATCCAGTCATGTGCAGGATCTACGTTTGCCTTATTTTCAGGTTCTCAGGACGCTGAAATGGTAGATTTGTCTGATGTGAAGGTGGAAACGATGCCTTCGGAGGATAGCAGTGATGATAGTGAAGAGTCTGAGGACGAGGAAGAAGATGGAAGCAACGATGACAATGATAGCTCTTCTGGCGACGATGATGATGACGATGGAATTGGTACTCTGAGCATAATTTACAATTTAGTGTTTGTTTAAAATTCTTAAATGTGTATGGCCGTTTCTTCCTAAACAAGTTAAAAAGTTTTAGTCAGTACCGTACCGTACGTACAGGGTGGTTTCCTTCTGTACTACAATCGGTTAGCCATAAACGCTTCTTCCGCAAGCAATTGCCCCCTCACCTTAGACTGCTTTTTTGCTACCAATTTTGCCCTGAATAATTTACTCGGAAGACCACATTTTCAAAAATGTTGCCCAAAAAGGGTCGCATATGTGGTATTCTACAGGACTAAACTAGCTTATTCCTTGGCAATTTTTTATGGGGCTTCATGGGGCCCCCCATCGATGGGGGCTCACCCAACATGGAGGGGGGCATATTTTTAGAAAATTTTTTCCAATTTTTGTGTTTTTTGTTTATAAACTGCTGCAATGTTTGCATCTAGTTGCGATGCAGTAGAGTAATCTGGCATCTTTCTTGGCAGTTTTTATGGGGGGGGGGGGGTTGTGGGTTCTTTGTTTATAAACCGGTAAAAGTCCGGCGAAGCCTGAAAATTTTTTGGAATGCATAGGAAATGGAAGTGCAAAGTGTAACTACTGTAATTTTTTGATTGCAGCCAAGTCAGTTGAAGCGGAACTCAACAAAGCTGGGCAACCTGTTGCTGCATCTGCCTCGACTGCGCGGCCTGCTCCTATGAAACCGCCTGCACCAGTTGTGAAGAAACCTCCATCAAGAAGTGCCTTGCTTCGTACGCTCAACGTTTTCGTGCTACATTACGTGTGCAAAATGATAATAGACCTTGTTTGCATTAATGTATTGTTTAATATAGTTAGCGCTTATTATAATTGGCAGTCTAATTGCATATGAAGTTATGGCTTGAATCTTTTAATCTAATTTCTATTTTTGAATATCATGGGGCAGCTCGGAGAGCGCCCCATAATATGAGCCAAAAAGGTACATTGCGTGTTTTCAAAATGCTTAATTAGGCATAACTAATTAACGGTAAGGAATTAAGAGCTAATATCATTTTTGAAATCTCCAGGCTAAGAGCTTTCGAATGACACCAAACTTGCCTGAAAAAATGAACTTTGAAAATTTCACTCTTTCAGACCTACTCTAAGTGGGTTTCTCCAATGTTTCCCTTTACGCTTTGGTACATTCTTATATTGATTTTTCACATGTCGTATGGGCAACCTTTACCTATTATTATCTTGGGTTAACCAAACCATGAACCTGTTCACTATTGATTATTTTGGCCCAATTCGGCTCCTAGCGACCCCCTTCTCTTTTCTCTCTCTTTTTCTCTTCTCCTTTTTCTTCCCTTTTTCCTCTTCTTTTCTTCCTCCTCTTCTCCTCTCCTCCCTCCTCCTTTCTCCTCTCCTTTTCCCTCTTTCTTTTCTCCTCTTCTCCTTTTCTTTCTTTTCTCCTTTTCTTTTTTCTCCTCTTCTCCTTTCTTTCCTTCTTCCTTTTTTCTCCTTCTTCTTTCTCTCTTTTTCTCCTTTTTCTTTTTTCTCCTCCCCTTCTTTCTTCTTCTCTTTTTTCTCCCCTTTTTTCCCCTCTTCTTCCTTTCTTCTTCTTTTCTCCTCCTCTTTTTTTTTTCTCTTTCTCCCTTTCTTCCTTTTCTCCTCTCTTCTCCTTCTCTTTCTTCTCCTTCCCTTCTTTTTTTCCTTTCTTCTCCCCCTTTCTTCTTCTTTTTCTCTTTCCTTTCTTCCTTTTCCCCTCTTTCTTTTTTCTTCTCTTTTTTCTCCTTTCTTTTCCTTTTCCTCTTCTTTTTTCTTTCCCTTTTTTCCTCTTCTTCCTTCCTTCCTCTTTCTTCTTCTTTTTCTTCTTTTTCTCCTTTCCTCCTCCCTCTTTCTCTCCCTTCTTCCCCTCTCCTTTTTTTTCCTTTCTTTTCTTTTTTTTCTCCTTCCTTTCTCTCTCTTCTTTTTCCTTTCTCTCCCTTCTTTTTCTCTCTTCTTTTCCTTCTTTTCTCTCTCCTTCTTCTTTTCTTTTCTTTTCTTCTTTTTTTCTTCTTCTTTTTCTCTTCTCTTCTTCTTCTCTCCCCCCCCCTCCCTTTTTCTTTCCTCCTTCTTCTCTTTCTCCTTTTCTTTCCTCTCTTCTTTCTCTTTTTCCCTTCTTTTCTTTCTCTCCTTCTTTCTCTTTTTCTCCTTTCTTTCCTCTCCTTCTTCTCTTTTCTCCTTTCTTTCTTCCTCTTCTTTTTCTCTTTCTTTTTCTCTTCTTTTCTTCTTTTTCTTTTCCCTTCTTTTCCCCACTTTGACCCTGGGGAGGAACCACGGGCGCCATGCAGCCCGAGGGTCACATCCGTCGGTTGCGGCGATATGCTCATCGTTTTCAGCGACCCCGATTTACTATATATGCGCACCACCAAATGGCCGAAAAACGCCATTTTAGATGACTTTTTGACAATTTTCTGTGTTGGGGCCTCGAAAATTTCTAGTCCAACGCTTCGCGACCCTATGTTTGACAGTCTGTAAAAATCGCTAGGAGCCGAATTGGGCCAAAATAATCAATAGTGAACAGGTTCATGGTTTGGTTAACAAGATAATAATAGGTAAAGGTTGCCACCATACGACATGTGAAAAATCAGTGTGCTAGAAAATGTACCAAAAGCGTAAAGGAGAAACATTGGAGAAAAAAAACCCCACTTAGAAAGTAGGTCTGAAAAGTGAAAATTTTCAAAGTTCATTTTTTCCGGGCAAGTTTGGTATCATTCGAAAGCTCTTGGCCTGGAGATTTCAAAAATGTAAATATTAGCTCTTAATTCCTTACCGTTAATTAGTTATGCCTAATTAAGCATTTTGAAAACACGCAATGTACCTTTTTGGCTCATATTATGGGGCGCTCTCCGAGCTGCCCCATGATATTCAAAAATAGAAATTACATTAAAAGATTCAAGCCATAACTTCACTTGCAATTAGACCGCCAATTATAATAAACTATACATTAATGCAAACAAATTCTATCATCATTATGCACACGTAATGTAGCACGAAAACGTTGAGCGTACGAAGCAAGGCACTTCTTGATGGAGGTTTCTTCACAACTGGTGCAGGCGGTTTCATAGGAGCAGGCCGCGCAGTCGAGGCAGATGCAGCAACCGGTTGCCCAGCTTTGCTGAGTTCCGCTTCAACTGACTTGGCTGCAATCAAAAAATTACAGTAGTTACACTTTGCACTTCCATTTCCTATGCATTCCAAAAAATTTTCAGGCTTCGCCGGAATTTTACCGGTTTATAAACAAAGAACCCACAACCCCCCCCCCCCCCCATAAAAACTGCCAAGAAAGAGGCCAGAGTACTCTACTGCAGCGCAACTAGATGCAAACTTTTCAGCAGTTTATAAACAAAAAACACAAAAATTGGAAAAAATTTTCTAAAAATATGCCCCCCTCCATGTTGGGTGAGCCCCCATCGATGGGGGGCCCCATGAAGCCCCATAAAAAATTGCCAAGGAATAAGCTAGTTTAGTCCTGTAGAATACCACATATGCGACCCTTTTTGGGCAACATTTTTGAAAATGTGGTCTTCCGAGTAAATTATTCAGGGCAAAATTGGTAGCAAAAAAGCAGTCTAAGGTGAGGGGGCAATTGCTTGCGGAAGAAGCGTTTATGGCTAACCGATTGTAGTACAGAAGGAAACCACCCTGTACGTACGGTACGGTACTGACTAAAACTTTTTAACTTGTTTAGGAAGAAACGGCCATACAAATTTAAGATTTTTAAATAAAAATTAAATTGTAAATTATGCTCATAGTACCAATTCCATCGTCATCATCATCGTCGCCAGAAGAGCTATCATTGTCATCGTTGCTACCATCTTCTTCCTCGTCCTCAGACTCTTCACTATCATCACTGCTATCCTCCGAAGGCATCGTTTCCACCTTCACATCAGACAAATCCACCATTTCAGCGTCCTGAGAACCTGAAAATAAGGCAAGCGTAGATTCTGCACATGACAGGATGGATCTCTTAAAACTAAAAATACTTATGATGCAGAACTGGAAAATACCTGAATTTGCAGATAAGATTTTGTTTTGAGTCAATATAACTCTAGAATAAGACAAAAATACCGGAAGTGCTTTGCTTTCTGTCAGAAAGCTTAGGCTTCCTCAGCTTCTTGATTGCACTGACTTGCTCATCACTGACCTTTTCCCTAAAACATTGAAACAAGAAGCTGCAGGTAGCAAAAATGTTGCTCATCAAAATGAAAACTAAAAGAAACGATGTAGTGATGCTGTTTGCAACTTTTGAATTTGTGAAACAGTTGACCCATAGAGAGCTTTCAATTGAAATGTTGTGAAATCATTCAGACCACAATTTTTCTGCTTATGGCTGTCAGACCCACCTGTTTGACTACCGCATCCGAATTGGCATTATACTTAGCTGAAATAATTGTATATACGCAAAATTGATCCCAAATCTTCAGTAATTATGTGAAAGGATATAAGTTATTATGAAAAGGATATGTCTCGAACTTCTCGATGGTGTATGCAATATGGCTCTAGTACCACCTGTGGTGCGACCTGGGGGTGACCTAGACTCGGCGGGAAAAAACCCATGTGCGGGAAAAAACCCAAATTTCAAAATGAAATTTTTTCAACCATTAGCAGCAAAGGAAAAATTCATGCATTTCTTAGCTCAGTAGAACCTCCTGATTAATTTGGTGAGACTGATGACTGATTTGATTTTGGTGTATAAGACTGTTTATGGACATGTTGGAATATCTTTTCAGTCTCTGTTTTCGTTATCAGCTAATCTACGTAATACACGTGGTCATATATTTAGATTGGAGAAACCAAAATTTTCTTTAGATATTAGAAAGTATTTTTTCACTAACAGAATAGTAAACTCATGGAATTCTCTCCCCAAAAATATTGTCTTAGCTAAATATATATATATATATATATATAAAGACCTTTAAAGAGCTTTTATTTGAAAGCAGGCACTTACTTTTGCGCCATCTCATTGTATATAAATGGTAGACTGAGGAAGACAAAGTATGTTGCGTGTGATGTCACAGTTTGTAACTGTCTTTAGTGTGTTGCGCGTGTGTTGTGTTATGGATGATTAAGTTTATACTTGAGTAAATCGATGTACCGTCCTTGTTGAAATTCTTCGGAGTAAATCTTTCTTTCTTTCTTTCTTTGGTATAGATTTTACCTAGGTTCGACCTTCTACAATCTACTGTATGTGTGGTCCAGGTGGTCAAAATCTGCGATGGTGCCATTTCAAGTCAAATTTTCAAATTTCGTCAAAAATCACTATTTTTTCACTAAAATAGGTCCGATTTGGCTTTAAATGCAATAAAAACACGTTTTCTATGGGATAGGATGCTTAAGGTGCTGGTATCGTTTTGTGTAAATTTGACCCTATAGGCTGTAATTCTTTATGAAAGTGGATGAAACTTTCCAAATATACTATTTCGGTGCTCTTTAACATCCTGGGACCAGTCCCGCATTTTTAGGTGCAAAGATAGGCAATTTTTGGTTTTTGCCATTATTCTCTCAGCACATAGTCGAGACACCAGATTGGTTGGTATAGCTAGAAAGAGGGCACAAAAATGAACATTTTTGCTTTTACAACTTTTGAGCTATCTCTTGTGGTTAAGTCAGTATAAGCAAAAAACGGTTTTTGGGGTCCAAAAATGGCCGTTTTCGAGAAAATCAGTTTTTTCAAAATTACTACCAAACCGTACGGACAATTTTGGTTTACTTATACTCGATCGATACACAGTCTCATTGCACATTTTATCAATGCCTATTAGCCGAAGTTTGTTGCTCTAAGCTAGAGATTTGGCCGAAAAACCATTTTGGCAAAACTGCGATTATTTTGTTTTGAACATCGATTTCTCAAAAACTACCCAATGAATTAGCGTGATTTTTGGCAGGATGAGAATTCGCACCATTGCGGAGGGACATTTTTCTTGGTTTGAGCTAAAACATCTCCAGTTGCGAAAAAACTCAATGCAAAGTTGCAAAATTTCGTGTCACCGCACATTTAATGGATTTCCTTGACCGTTAAGACCTGCTGAGCCAAATCCAAAAAAATGTCCCTCGGCCCACATGTCCTTTATAGGACATCACAAGAAAAAATTTTGGCTGATTCCATAGTTTTGAGAAATCGATGTTCAAAACTTTTCGGTCTATATTCAGCCTGTCAGATGTCAGTATGTCAGAAAATTTTCGCTATCTCTTGCGGATTTTTACTAGTTTCTTACTCTCATGAAAATCTACATATTATAAGCCTTAAAATGATGTATAAAGCTCTTTCCAACTCACAAAAGTGCGAAAGTTATGGCGTTTCAAAAAATACCCACAAAAGCACTGCACAAAACGATACCAGCACCTTAAGGGGGGGGCTACGAATTTCACTAAAAGTTCGATGTTGGAAAAGCTAGCTAGTCTTTTGCCACATAATAGTATTAGGTTTAGTGTAAAATAGTTTAAAGTTTGAAAGAATTCCATGCAGCATAGCGTCCTGTGGAGCCATCAGAAGTTGGAGTTGTCGGTCCAAAGCTCGACATGACACGTACACAAACTTCGCCTCGCCCTGATCGCTATGCGCAATGTACGGTACCCAAATTCTCCAGAAATAGTACTGACATGTAGTGCTTTGATATCGTGTAAAATAATCCTTAGATCAATGTATACTTTTCTGTGAGATACAATCAAAGTGCGAAAACTTGGGTGTTGTAGGTCTATACGGGTGGAGGCTAACTAACGGCTAATGAGCTGAGGTTTACCAAATGAACCCAACTTTGCTCCAATTAATACTCCAAGTGTCTGTCTTAACTTATGTAAAAATGACGTGATTTCGTTAATCCCTGCGTTCGCAGTGCTAGATTACATTATCGACATTTCCGCTGTTACTTCGTGCCATTTCGAAGATGTGAGCCAATTACTCCAAATTACTGTGGCAGAATCGGCTGAAGCTTTGCACATTACAGGCCAGTGAGTGTACCAAGATATGCAGAAAGCTAGGTCACTAAACCTAGCTGCAGTGTTTAGAAATGCTAGATTGATTTCTCGAAGTATGTATGGCGATCGCTTCAAAAAGCTCTAAGACAGTTATAAGCGCATACTGAACGAAGGAAGCGTCATATCAAAAAACGGATTTCATATTCGGATTCAGCAGGTCAAATAACCCCTACAAGCACCTTTTCGGCAAAATCGGAGACAAAAAATTTTTGGACCCCATTTTAGCGCGACCTGCGCTTAGCTAGCTTTTCAGGCCTAAAAACAAGAGTTATTTCTGAAGAAAAAGTTTGCTGGCACACTAACCAGAAAACCAAATCTCTTGAAACTCACATACAGTTTGCCCCTATTAGAGCCTAACAATTGGTAAAAAGCTGGGGTAGGCTAGGGGCTGTCAATTTTATTAGATCAAAAACGGCGCACGGTCACATCGCAACTTTTTGCCAAATTTCAAACTTTGACCTGTTATTGCTAAAGAAGGAAACAACGCTCGAAAGCCGGAATACTTTTGATATTTAGTACTAATAACAGTTAACATTTGTGGCAAAAAGTTTCAGAATTGGTCAAACCGGTAATCCACCAGAGTTCAGAAAAGCTTTTTCAAAAAACCCACTTTTCGCACCAAAACTTCGACTTTGGCGTAGTGCCAGAATCGATGTGTGTTAGATATAATAATGCCCACTACGGACTATTTAACCTTGATATGTGAGCTAATCATATGTTAAAAGGTAGGTCTCTCTGAAGAAGTTGGGCAAAACCGTTCGTAGCCCCCCCCCCCTTAAACTGCAGAAAATAATCAAATTGCAAAAATTTCCAAAATTTGCCTATGTTTACGTGTTAAACATACGAAATTTTCAAAAGTCAATTTGACATGAATTTTTGCAAAAAATATTGATATTTTTTGATTCAGATGTACTAAAAATGACCTGCTCTTTCGAATGCTATAGTCAAAACTGTTCTGGCATCCTTCCAGCAAAAATTTCGGCTGGGTTTTTTCCCGCCCATGGGTTTTTCCCGCATTGGGTTTTTTCCCATCAGTTTGGTCGAAAATTTCTCACCAACCGTAAGTGCTAGAGAGACGTTTTATGGCTCATTTTGAAGCTCTTCGCAAGGCCTCATGGTAGTTATCGTTAGATGTTCGATTTGTCGCTTAATAGAAAAGTTACAGCCAAAATTCGAAAATTTGGATTTTTTATTTCCCGCCGCGCGATATACTTGCAGAGCATGCTGACAAATCGTAAAATTTTCTAAAGAACTTCTGATAGCAACTGTCTGGACAGTTTTCGCGAATATGGGTTGTTCAGTGCTAATAACCTAGTCCTACTGTCATTTACAACCTGTCCCTCCCATATTAACGTTTTAAAACCTAGTCATTTGTCCGCTTAAAACCCAGTGTCACCCATATTGCATTTTTCATGCTCCGTCGGAGCATTTTTATTCTTGTATATATAGTAAAGAAAACAACTGAGGCAAGCATAGCATAGAAAGTCCCTTAACTAGCTAACTGAAAGAACTTCGCGAAATATTGCGAAAAAACCTTCACGTAGTTCGCCAAAATCTGACGAAGTTCGCGAAGTCAAAATGAAACGATCAAAACGATGAAAACTTTCATCAATGTTTCGCGCTACAAAACACCCCAATTAGTCTGTTCTCAAACTTCTAAAAGTAATCAAAATCTCAAAGAAAGGCCAAATTAAAATTCTGCATCCTATACAGATTATTATACAAGGTCGTGTTTAAACCAAACGTCGACGTAAAAACTAATCGTTGGACTGATCTATTTTGGCGTTATAACCGTCGCCGTAAACTAAAAGTTGGACTATTCTGTTGTCACTCGTGATTCTCCGAAGCACAGGAGATCTTAAGAGACATGAGAGATCCTAAAAATCGTATATACGTATATACAACTCGTTTAACCACGTACAGCCAATGTGAAAATGAAAGAAATCGGGATGGTCGAAAAACCAAAAATGCAACCCGTCCTAAAATTAAGTTGTTGGAGGGCTGATGTTTAGCAGATGAGTAATGCAAAAAATACAAAGGGGCCGTTTTTGCTGCTCCGACTGCGAAGTGACTGAATACTCAGATTTCGAATACGTTTCAGTAAAGTTTCAACAAAGTGATTTATATATCAATAATTAAAAAGAGTTTCCCCTCCCCCCAAGCTACCTGATAAAAATGTAGTATAACAGGCTTCGAGGAAGAAATTTGGTATGAATGAATGAATGAATGGCAGGGTGAAACCGCCCCCCTCACACGCCTTCATTGATATAAAAAAATGTTTATATCCTTCTGCATGGCGTTGAGCATGCATGCTCTAGCATCCGTGCTTCCATTCTAATGTCCCTAGTTATAAACTCAACATAATAACATTTATCATATAAAATTAAATGGTATATATACGTATACAACTAGCTGGCGGCCCCAATGGAAGCACAGATACCTACTGAGACAACTCATAAGAACAAAAGGTAAGTTTAGAGTAGAAATTAAATTTGCTAAAGGAGAATTTCACCTATTAATTTCAATTAAATTATTTCAATTAAATTTCAATTAAATTAAATTTCAATTAAATTCAATTAAATTTGCTAAAGGAGAATTTCACCTATGAATTTCACCTGGTATATATAAGGTATATATACGTATACAATAATGTATATACATAAAATTCGAAAATTGAGTTTTATGACAGTGCAATAGAAAAGGTATACATATATATACGTATATACATACATACCTTAACTTCTTTACTCTGATCTTGCTACTCAATCGTTCCAACCACATTTCGTTGGTATCAGGATTCCAGATTAACAAAAGTTCTTTCTGCGTGGCCGGCTCTTTGGATCCACGATATACAGTGGCATCGGTAACGTCATTAGAAGCTTCCTAGACATAAAAAATTATATCGCTAGTTATATACTGAGACGTTATAGCCGACTCTCCTTCAGAAGTGACTATCACCAGTTTCATTTACAAAAATTTTGTCATATCACATCGTGAAGCTCTCAATTAAAGCACACTATCATAATTAGTAGATAATAAATTAAGAACAGGATTACAAAAATTCGATCTCACGTCCACTTTGGGGATTAAGATGTTGACCCCACTTTTATCGTCCAAGTGCATATAAGATTCTTTGGTGCTTCCAACAGATGCCGGTTTGAAATCATCTATAGCAACAGCTTGTATATACGATTACTGAAAGAACGATACAGCCCAGAAACTAAAATGCTATATACAGATTTTAAGTTGATCATCACATTAAAAGAAGAATCCGTTTACCCTTCAAAGACCCTTTAAACCGGCCGTAACCGTTGTCCCAGGTCCCAAGTTTTCAAATGGACCTCATTTCAGGAAAACTGAAATTTTTGGAAAAATTCGAAATTTTTGTATTTCAAGTCAACATTTTGAAAACGGTCAGAGTGATGTTTGGCAAATTGGAATGGGTCTGAGATTTGGGGTGCGGTTGGCCTTCAAAATGCAGGCGGTGACGTTGCGATGGGGATTGCCCATTTGGGGAGGACGGCCCCCCCATTTTTCCCCCAGGCCCAGGTTGTATGTACAACAAACGTACATCTAACAGTGTGAAATGAAGTCCTGCTGCTATCTTTCTTCCATGAGTCACCCAAAAACAAATCAAACGTGCCGCCAGGTAAAGTTGGCGTTGCCATATTCCAATGACGACAATATTCACGCTGCAATACACACTCGGCCTAATGTCTAAATTAAATCAAAAACGGCATTTTTATACGTATATATGTAAAGTAATCATAGGTGTGTTGGTGCATCGCCCCCCCCCTCCCACGAAGCGACAAATTTTGACGGCCCCTCCCCTCCCAGATTTTGCCACCCCCACACCAAAAAGTGGCCAATAATGGCAGACAATCAAAAATTTTTCTGGATTTTCCTACAGGGGGTGGGGGGTGCCCCCCCCCGACTTGGGCCGCCCCCCCAGGACTCGGGCCTTCCCCCCCCAGAACCCCCCCCCAACCCTAAAGTGCCCGGAAAAATTGGGTTTTGAGGGAAAATTTTGAAAATTTTTTCCGGTTTCGCCGGATTTTAATCAATTTTTAAGCATGTTTTAGCTATTTTAAGCTTAAATTTAAGTTAAAAATAGTCAATTTTTTAGCTCAGCAGCAAAAAATTGCTGTTTTTTGACATTTTTCTAAAAATTTTTCTTCCCCCCCCCCCCCAGAAGTTTTTGCTTAGGGAAAAGCCAGTTTTTGGGACCCTCCCCCCTCCCCCATAGTTTCCTTTGGAAGGGGGTTGCATCCCCCCACAAAATTTTCGACCAAATTTACCCCCCCCCCCAGATTTTTTGACTTACCCTACCCTCCCCCAACTTTTGGCTACCCCCCAACGATTTTTGGACCCAAAAAGTTAGCTAAATTTGGTCGAAAAATGGTCATTTTTTGAAAAAATTTTCTAACATTTTAACCCAAAATCGCCTTAAAACGGTGCAAAAACGCCTAAAACGTTAAGAACAAGCCTTAGTTTGATGAAAAAAGGGCTAAATTACAGAAAATTTAGCATTTTTTGGCCATTTTTCGAAATTTCTGAGGTCCGAATTCTGGGGGGGGGGTACCATAGTTTCCGTTGGGGGGGGGGTTGGGGGGGGGGGGGTACCCCCCAAAATTTTCGACCAAATTTACCCCCCCCCTCAGATTTTTTGACTTACCCTCCCCCCAACTTTTGGCTACCCCCCGAACCCCCCCCCCAAACGATTTTAGGCCCCAAAAATTTAGAAAAATTTGTTCGAAAAATGGTCATTTTTTGAAAAATTTTTCCAAAATTTTGACCTAAAATCGTTTTAAAACGGTGCAAAAACACCTAAAACGTTAAAAACAAGCCTTATTTTGATGAAAAAAGGGCTAAATTACAGAAAATTTTGCATTTTTTGGCCATTTTTCGAAATTTCTGAGGTCCGAATTCTGGGGGGGGGGGGGGTTGGGGGGGGGGTACCCCCCATCACATTTCGGAGGTCGGCCAAGATTTACCCCCCCCGAGCCCCAAAGTTCCAGGGAAACTATGGGGGGTACCACCATCACATTTCGGAGGTCAGCCAAGATTTACCCACCCCAGACCCAAAGTTCCAGGGAAACTATGGCCTCCCCCCATCTCGAGTCGAACCCCCACCCGCCCCGCAGATCTTAAACAGTTTATTATTATGAGAAATACACGTTTTTAACTGTATTATGGATCTTATGACTCAATATTGACCTTATTTTGGACTTGGAAACATGATGGCAATCAAGTTTTTTAGTTTAAAACCACTGTCTAATGTTAAAATTACTTTATGGTTAGATGTTTTTTATCATTAGAAACGGCTGAAAATGCGATTTTTGGAATAAAAAAATTAAAAAAATTTTGGGGGAGAGTTGGGGGGGTCTCCAGAGGGGGCCCCCCCAGAAAATTTTGGGGGGGAGCCTCCCAAATCTCCGTTGCATTAATGGACCTACATAAGGAAAGGACCGGACCTAGGCAAAATTTTTGTCCCCATCTACATAAGTGGCTGGGCTTATTCTAGTGGGGGGGGGCCCCATAAACGACCTTCCCCCCCAAAACCAAAGGGTGCCCCTTTTGGTACCAAATTTTGCCCTGAAAAATTCGCTCAGAAGGCCAAATTTTCAAAAATTTTCCTCAATTAGATTTTTACTCAATTTTTGCCGAAATTAGAAAATAAAATGTAGCGGATGTAGAAAACGTAAACTAATTATAAATATAAAAACGTTTGACAGTTTTCGGAGATTGCATCTGTGCCTGTTGTTCTGAATATACGTAATCAGTAGTCGTGTTGTAGCAACAAGCTACGAAGTTCTTGTCTGTAACTTTCTGGTCGCCACATTTCTGGTTTGGACCAACAAAAGAGATAGTTCAACGCAAGGGGAAAGCTTCATACCTGCTGGATACTGGAGAAGTTGTGAATGCAAGAAACTTAGCCAGATCAAGGAAAGTTGAACCTATTGGTCTGAATGTTCCAAACGGATGCCCAGAAGATTGGATGCCAGGTCAGACACCCAGACTCCCAGATTACAACAGGGTTGTTTTTGCAAGACCGGATGAACCAGTGGAACCACATGGAGAGGAGCTGCAGAATCGGAGATACCCAGTCCGTCAAAGACGCCGTCCGCTTCAGTTTCTTCCCGGCTCTGATGTTGGATTCCTCCGGAACTAAATTTTAAAGGAAAAGGGAAATGTTCTGTATGGAACTTTGAAAAATGTAAAAAAACTGTTGTGAGTTGCAGGGATTGCATGAAGGACTTGAGAGAGGTAGAGTGATCGCAACTGATTGTTACGTTGTGATTGAGATTGTTTCAAGGAACAGTAAATTTAAACTTTATTACTTCTTCGCACCGAGGACAGAGTGGGCCCCGGTTGTCCAGATTGAAGCGATGGCTGTAGGAACCAAAATAGGGACAGTGGCCGTGGGAGCGGAGCTGAGCTAAAGTTCTGCGTTCCAAACGACTCAGATCAATTTCCACTTCTCGCCTCGCCCTCACTACTAGTTCAAAGTTTTCGCGCTGGCTAACTGAGTGTTTCCACTCGTCAGTGGTCGTCTTGTCAACGACCGCATTCTCCGTTTTAAAGTTTATAGGTACCTTGTCTTGGGTCAGACCGGATCCAGTTTTTGCAACTGATCAACCTGTTCAATTTCTGTCCAGGCTACAATTCCTTGGCACCCATTGGAAGCAGACAGTTTTCCCGGAGAAACTAAGAGACTTAAGAAGATTCCAAATTTCCAAGCCAGCCAGATTCTTCTGATTACGGGCGCCAAATACGGTATATATTATGTGTGCAAACATCAAGTCATTGTTCATTTTTTTGACATTTTGAAACTGACACCTACTTTTTGGCTCAATCTTCCAAAAATATAACAAAGGTCTGGACCGATGTAACTTTTGACTGAATTGGACTAGAAAAATTTTACAAATATCTGCAATGACGGCAACTCTTTCTCCTTGCACACAGCAAAACTTAGACTGACCCACTGCAAGTCAGGCACATTGTCAAACGTGGCGGGGGGAAACCCACCTTTGGGAAAAAACATCCAAATTTTTTGAAAATTTTTTTACAACTCAGCATGGAAACAATTAGATACTATAGCCCGTTACTATCGGGCAATCTGCGTCATCCAGTGCTGTCAGATTGCAACAGTTGAGCTTACCTGGCTTGCTGAGGCATCGTTTCTAGCATTTTTCAAAAATTTCCCTATGCTTATGTGTTAAACTTTATGAAACCTGTCAAGCTGATTGTGCATTTTACATTACATGAGATCTCAAAAAATCTAGCCAGACCTGGTTTTTTATTTATACTGACTAAAAAGTTGGTTTTTAAGCATGGGCACGAACAGTAAAACTGGTATTCGAATATTCGTCACTATTCGTGAGGTACTATTCTAATAATTCGTGAATTGTTCGAATGTCCGAATTTCAAAATCGGCAATTCCTGAGTTTTAGTTCACATTAGTATGCATCTTTAAATGCTAAAATTTCTAAATAAAAGCTTAAGAACACGTCTGGGAGCGTATAGCATCAGCAATCTATAGCTACAGTTTTTATGTAGTCAACATAGTATAAGGGGTTTTGGTGGAACACAATTTTACTTGGTCAAATTGTACGATAAACTGGTTGGAATAGATCTGAACGTACCGTAGCTACGACGGGTCAAGATACTGAACACTTTTATACCTTAAGAATTTGTGCTCTGGATACATCGCGCCAGTTAAAGTGCAATAAATATTTGGCCATCTACAAAAATTGTTGTAGATGATAAATCTCCCTGATGTAAGTCGAGTGTAATGTACATTTATAAAAATTATAGGACAGACCGATTAAAGATTTTGCAAGTTTATTTCGCACAATATGTTCTATGCTGGAATATTGGAGTAAATATTGGAATTTTTTGCCCGAAGATATTGTATTTTCTACAACAATGTATGCTTTCAAGAGTCGTCTCGCTGATATTGAATTTCACACTGGTCCAGGGGGACGGGTAATAGTAGTCGATGCTCGGCCCAACCCGTTCCCTGCTAGCCTTCATCCCCAGTAAAATGGATGCTTCTGTAAATGTTCGTTTTCTGGTTTATTTCAAACTTAACATAATTCAATTGATTACTTTCTTGTATTATTGCTTATATACTAATATTTTTGTTGGCTGGTAAACAATAAATGAATGAATGAATGCTTTAACAGGTCCCTCAAAATTGACTCCAGTACTTTACAACAAACACATGTTAAACTCACGGGATGATTATTTGCTGGGTCGTTGTTTATACCTTTACCCTTTTATATACAGGTACAACTACTGCCTGAAGCCAGTCAGAGGGGAGTATGCCACTCTCCAAGGATACATTATATTAACTACCGGCAAACTGTCCGGTATTTACCGATAGTTTAGAGGCGATTCCATTGCAGGTAACTCAATAGAAAACTACTACTCGCTCTGACCCCTACTTAATAACCTTTCCTAATAAAGAATAGATAAGGCATCATTGATTTACTATATAACACTTACGAATTTACTGGAGATTGGATACCATAAAGCACTGCTAATAATGGAATATATAATAGACGAGGAAGCCCGCAGGCACAGCTATACTGTACGACAAATCAACACCAACTGATTACATAAGACAAAAAGTTGTCTAGACATGTCTGATGACTCATCACTGCGAGACTGATGGTTTACACACAGCAGTAAGAAAATAGCTTCATCATTTGTTTAAATGAAATACACTTCAAATAGCGCGATATTTAACATTATCCCCTGGCAAAAGATTTTAGCGCCTGATAAAATTTCCAAGGTAAAAGAGAGATACTACCATAAATGCTGAGAGTTTTAAGATGGTAATATTTAAAAGAAAAGTACTTTCAAGACAAAAAGATAACATGGGCGACCAGTAAGCAACCATAAGAAGTCCTGGCGCATTTACTACCCATGATAACAAAAAGAACTTCAAAATAGTAAACCAAGTAGTTTACCAAAGAATAAAAATTTTCAGAAAAAGATAGTAGAAAAGTGGTAGCTAATGGTAATTCAGTAGTGTAAGCTAAGAACCAAAAATAGGGGATTATACTTCAATATTACAACAAAGTTGATAGCGTTTTAAAGCGAAGTAGTATTTCAATTTAGAGAATAGAGAAAAGAGAAAATAATCGAAAGAAGATAATCGAGTAACAATACCCACAAATGAAAAAGTAGTACCCTTTAGCCACTATGAATAAAAAACCACAACAATCACACAAAAATCCCACAATTACACACAAAACCAAACACACTTACAATTACAGTTATAAAGCCGGCACAAAACAAAAATTAACTGCTTTACAGTGGGTAAATACTACATTTATAACTATACATCTGTTCAAAAGAATAACATACTACATTTACCTCTACAACAATTCAAAGTTCCACTAAATACGACAAAAAGTATCCTTTACAACAGTACAAAGATTTTATATAGGACACATACAACATACTGTTAAATGGATTTTACATATGGCACTAAACTGCATATTTTATAAAGTAACATATAGCTTAAAGCTAACAATTCAAAAGATTAACATAAAACATAAAGAATACAGATTTAAACTAAGAACAACAAAAGTACAGACTAAGAAATACGGAGAAGTATAGAGAAATATAGAGAAGGAACAGAAACTACCATGTACAGTGCTTTCCGTCCTAACTCAACTCTTGGGCCTAACTTAAACATCAGAAAGCAAAGAAGTAAATGGTAATTTAAAAAGAAACAATAGAAGAAAACAAAGAATAAATATACCAGTCCTAAACTAAACCAAACCTAACTCAAAAGCAAAAGTAAATCAATTTTCTTTACGCGAAAATAAAGAATTTTAAAAGTTCCTAACTCAAAACACACAACAGATAAGACACAAACAACTATCTATCTATGCTATGATATGATATCCTATGCGCCTTTCAAAAAGCCTAGCAGGCTGGCGTGAACGGAATCCGGAAAGCGAACTGGGGATAACGGAAATTCCGTTAACGGACGGGGTAAATTCCGGAATCACCCCAGTGGAATTCCGTTCGGCGTTAACGGATTTAAAAAATAAATTTTGGAAAGTTTCACTGGGGATAACGTAATTCCGGAATCTTCCCCACCACTGGGGAGATTCCAGGAGATTTGAAATTTTGGCGGGGAAAACCGCTATATATGTTACGGGCAGATGAATAAATTGGACACTTCTAGAAGTGTCCAGACAGATAGATAAATTATACATGTGCGCAGACAGATAAGTAAATTCTTACAATTATCGCATTCTGTCTGGACAGATGAGTAAATTATCTATGTGTCCAGAACGAACTTGGACAGATGCGTAAATTTTTGAACCAAGACCTAATAATGGAAAATATATATTTGTGTTATAGCTGTTATTTAACTTCAGCATTATTCTTTACTTTATTTTTAATATATATAGTTCATGCATTGTTGTCAGTGTTTTTTTTGCTCAAAAAAGTGCGCAATGACGCACTTTTTTTTGAAATGAGCAAAAAATTTTGAGCTTGTGCGCACTTTTTCTACCGACACGGAGAGAAAATTACTAAACATTAATTGCTCAAAGTGCTCAGAAAAATTGCTCCTGGCTCTCAATTTCTATATATTTTATATTTTATATATGAATGAGGGAATACCATATTCAATGATCGCTAACCAAAGGACACTTGGCTAGATCGGACCGCACGTCGCCACTGCGCAGCCGGACTTTTGTTCGTGGTTTGTCACCCACTAGTCTCATGACCGGTTATAGCGCCGGTTACCCGCTGAGAAATCTCACCACCAAAGAGACAGCTCGGCATTTTGTGAGAGGTACGGTCCGAGACTAACCGCACCCACCGGCTCCTCTGATGGTGAGAGGGTTGCGCCCGTCTACTTCGCCAGATAGCTAAGCTAATGCAGAAGCTATCCGCCCACGTTGCTCCACGTGGAGGCATCGATCGGACGACTTGACCGCTGGAGCGCTCGACTTATCCGAAATTCCGTTGTCCCAGCACAGGCAGTGCGTGGGGTTCACTGTACGAATATCAGAGTCCCTCGAGCAATTTTATACAATACTTAAAAATTTAAGTATTGTCTCCAGACAGCCTAACGCAACGCAATGGCACTATACACCCTTGGTAACTTTAACTGGAAGGACACAGTTAAAACACTCGCGGCGGACCGAATTCAGTGGAAGGAGATCACTTCTGATGCTATCGCTAACCGAAGGCCACCGATGTCTTCGTGGCGAAGATGATGGTGAACAAGTACAAGTACAAGTAAGTATATAAATATATTATAAATATAATATTTATCTAATATATTTTATTAGCATATATTTTATTAAATTTTAAAAATTTCTTACTTGATCTCGCTAGTTTTATCTAACATTTATTAGATATTGTTCCGATTATTGATCGCTATTGATAATTTATTTATTTGTTAATTAAATTTAATTATTTTATATTTTTTGTGAAATCTTGGTGCCGTCATTTAAACGTAATTTAAAATGGAAAACAACGGTGAAATTAACAAGAAGTTTTTATACAAACAAAAATACCAGCTAGTTTGAAATTTCATCGAAAATTATGCAATTTTCAGAAAATGACATCTGACTCCGTAATTTTCAGGACTCAGCCCAGAGCATCTCCATTTTTAAATGCTTTTTGAACGGTCGGTGGGTAGAAAAACACGGACAATAACATACATAAACCTAGCAGTCACGTAAGCTACTGCTAAGGTTTGTAAACTTCTCCAAAAACTGCCAAGCTAAAATTAAAATTTAGCAATCAGTTATTTCATAACTAGAATATGCAAAGCTTGTTGCATATACGTACGTACAAGTTAGAAAATCACACGTACGTTAGGCCATAGGTGCTTGTATTTAATGCTAGTATGTTTACTGAAAGTTAGGTCGCAACTTAGCGATAAACCTGTAGTAGGCAAGTAAGGAGGGGGTCTGGGGGCGGAGCCCCCAGAAAAAATTGGAGATTTTTTAAGAAATTGAGAGCCAGGAGCAATTTTTCTGAGCACTTTGAGCAATTAATGTTTAGTAATTTTCTCTCCGTGTCGGTAGAAAAAGTGCGCACGCGTGCGCACAAGCTCAAAATTTTTTGCTCATTTCAAAAAAAAGTGCGTCATTGCGCACTTTTTTGAGCAAAAAAACACTGACAACAATGCATGAACTATATATATTAAAAATAAAGTAAAGAATAATACTGAAGCTAAATAACAGCTATAAACACAAATATTCTCCATTATTAGGTCTTAGTTTAAAAATTTACGCATCTGTCCAACTTCGTTCTGGACACATAGATAATTTACTCATCTGTCTGGACAGAATGCGATAATTGTAAGAATTTACTAATCTGTCTGCGCACATGCATAATTTATCTATCTGTCTGGACACTTCTAGAAGTGTCCAATTTATTCATCTGCCCGTAACATATATAAAAAACAGCACGGGGAAAGTCTCAAAACAGCCTAAATCGACGATTTGGACTATATTTAAGTGCAGTAGCACTGCGAAGGGTACTCAAACTGAGTGCCCACACAAAATTTAAAAATGTAAAGCGACGAAACAATTCACATTTGACAAACATCTTGGAACACTTCAACTAGACAGTCTACCGAGTTTTGACCGTATAAATTAACCACAGCCTATACCGTTCGGACATAAAATAGCCTATTAATATACTTTTCTACATCAACAGTCAACTATTCCTGTATAATTATTCCTCCTACTGCTTTGCTTTTAGCGCTTTTGCTCGATTACGCAAAGGCAAAAGCTTCAAAAATACGTGTGTGTGCCTATGCCAGATCATTTGCAGTCGATATTTACATATATATTACTAATCCATTTTAGCATATATACAGAAATAATCATGCAATAATCACTTAATAGCTTGGTTCTAGATTTCATTTAATTCTCAACTGTTGCATTAAGCAGGAAGGTTTCATGAAGCCGCCATGTTGAAGGATTAGAGCAACAGAAACCTTGCTCTGCGCCTAAATTAAGGTTATTTTTTCTTCCCAGCCAATGGTTGACTGGTGACTGAAAATATTTTCAGCATTACATTGTTTTGTTTGACCTGCAACTACCCAGCCTACACTGTATTTGGACCATACCTACCTACCTTTGTCAATCAACTTAACAGCCTACCCTGAGAGTCCGCCATTGAACGTACAGCCTACAACCTACAGCCGACCTAGCAATTGCGTGCGATAGTTGCTTTTCTAGCGCTTTTGCTCGATTAGCAAAAGCTTCAAAAACTCCGGGCGTCCGGGCAGCTACTTATCAGGTGCAATCACTATTTACATATATATTACTAATTCATTTTAGCATATATACAGAAATAATCATGCAATAATCACTAAAGTAGGTTGATGCTAGATTTCATTTAATTCTCAACTGTTGCATTAAGCAGGAAGGTTTCATGAAGTCACCAAACCTTGCTCTTGCTCCTCTATAATATTGCAAGGTTACTTCACTTCCAAGCAATGTTTGACAGCAGCAGCCCAATTTTTTTGTTTTCAGGAAAACAACAAAATCTTCACTTTTTAAAGAAAATGTTCAATATTCTGAATCTTTAAGGTCATAGCCAAATTTAAAATCGAGTTTCTTCAAATTTCTGCAGGTACATATTTTGCGCAAATTAGAAGTATATTTTGAAATATTAGTAATTAGAGGGCATTTGAAATTAGATTACTTTTAAATTTAATTGCATTGTTTTAGTAGCTCTGATATGGTATTTTTTATGTTCTTGTGACTGTGTATTATAATTGTTGTTGCTGTTTCAGGAATCTTGAAGAAAGCTGGAAAAGGAGGAAAGAAGGACTGAGTCTGCTAATCCTTATTTATAGAAATTTTAATTAATACTGCTAAGCTAGTGATAAAATCGGCAGTTAATATTTCAAGGCAATTTAGACTTTCTCGTTTTCCTGTTTTCTGGAATTAAGAGTAATTTCCTTAATACATAACATAATTAATAAATAGTTCAGACTTCAGACCAGACCACCTACTTCAACTTTCAGACCAGACCACCTACTTCAACTAACCTTATTAACCAACCGATTTTAATATTCACAACGTGTCCACTAAAACAGCCTAAATATTCCTGACCATCAACTTTAATCAATGTAGCCTACGCCTATGTACCTTGTACTAAGTTCTGTCTCACAAAAAATTCAACCAAAAACCTATCCTGTTCCAAGAGTTTTGTTGAAACTCAGAGTTGGGAGCAGGTGGTGGCGGGTATCCGCGGGTGCCCGCCGGTAGGGTAGGGGTATAGGTCAAGTATTTCGACCTGCATTGACCAGAATATACTTTAGAGACATTTTGTGTCAAATTTGCTACATTTCACGACATTTAACTTTGACCTGTACAATAAAAGCGAGTCGCGAGGTCATTGGTCAAGTCTAGTGAGTGCGAGTCAAGGATACATTAGGCGGGTCGCGCCGCGTAGTCGGTCACAATTTTTGACCCGCTCCCAACTCAGGTTAAACTGCAAGGTCAACACTAATTTATTTCAAAACTATAATGTCATTTACTTCAGATATAATTTGCAATGTATGATCAATTCAAAGCAGACAAATTGCAAAAAAATACAAAAATAAAAACACATTTACATATTAATGCAGCAATCAGCAATACACACCTGACCACCCGACCCATACCCGCGAGTCCGTGACACAAAAACTAAAATGACCCGCATGAGGCATAAGCCACTTTTGGCTACTGATGCTCTAGGCAAAGTCTTGCGTAGTCTTGATTTTATAGAATCAGAATTGCTCGGAAGTCTTGAGCAACCTGTAAAAAGCCTTTTATATGTAGGTTCCGTGCAGCATTTTTAGGCTCATTGTAGCTATCCAGACCTGGCATTTTACGACCACGCAGAGTTGGCAATGGACACAGTTTTCAATGACCGCGACCGCCCCGCTCCCGCACCTTTCTTGACCGCGACCGCCCGCGACCACGCAACCACAGCACGCATGAAATTTGTTTGACAGCAATGGCCACCGTGTCTATCGTTCACTTTGAACAAATTTCAAGTGAAATGTGACTGAAATAAGCAAACTTCTGATTCCTCTACAACATTGGCACATGCTCAATGGATAAAACTAATCTGAGTTAAATTGATCTACTTTTGGTTAGCTACACGTTTAAAGAGAACTATCAATTTTTGAGCAATCAAATATGGCCAAATTTTAACAGCTCGAATAGTGCAAGGGCTGTCAACAAGTGTACCAATTATATGTCTAGTATTGAACTACATAAAAAGGCCAAATTTTGTAAATTGCTATATTTAAGATTGTTTTATCGCAGAATTATGGATAGTTAAAAGTGGTTATAAAATAGCCCTCGGCTATCCGGCATTTGCTGAGGGCTATTTATCAGGAATCAAGTATACATGGCGTTTATGTTTTGGAAAATTCAAAGCTCCAAATTTAAAAATTCTGACGAAAATTAAAGCGAACATATTTACAGTTCTTTTAACATTTCGAGCTGGAAAGAAGATTGATTATTAGTGAAATATCAGCTCTCAGCAAGACGAATTTGAAGCCTAAATTAGACGATTTTCTTCATTCATATTCCTGAAATATATTCGACTCAGCGACCACGACGGCTGAATGAAAAAGTCTTATCTGTGTATGTAGTTTATAATCTGAACTGCGAAATATAAATAAATACGAAAACCTGCTTCTCTATATGAACGCCGCATCCATATGAACCCCATTAGGATGTTTTCACTACGACCATAAAGACTGCCCTATTCAACTTTCAGACTTTTTTACACTCAGCCAACGAGATCAGGCTTTTTGGTCAATATATATGTACCAGAAATTAAACAAAAGTTAAAGTGATATGCACTGGATTGTTTTTCATATCCGGATCTCTGCATATTTTGTGTTAATGGCTGATATCCGATTATCCGATTATTCCAAAGTCAACTTCAAGAAAATTTTTCGATTTTGCAGTTAAACTGTCAATTTTTGGCACTTTGCGATTTTTGTGGCACTGGCGGATCCAGGATTTCGTGACGGGGGGAGGCGGCAAAATTTTTCCAGCGGGGGGTCTGGGGGGCGGAGCCACCCAGAAGTTGAAGAATTTTTTTGTTTTTGCAATAAAATCGGTATATATTCGGATCTTTAATTCTTTTTATACTGAAGAACTGAACATATTTTTTAAAATTCTTGACATTTTTAGGCAAAAATGGTAATTTTCTCCGAAAAATCGGATGCATTTCAAGCTTTTTCTTCACAAATGCAATAAATATGCGGTTAAAAAGTAGAAAATTCGCGCCGACGGCGCGAAATTTTTTGGTTTTTTGCCCTTTTTCCTCTTTCTCTCCTTAATTTTTCCTACCTTCGAATCGCGACGGGGGCGGCCGCCCCTCCCCGCCCCCCCCCCCCTGGATCCGCCCCTGCGCTCTGGATTTCTGTCTTGCAAGCAAGCCACCACTATGCTTTCAAACATATTTTCAGAAATATTATTACAATTAAATTAAAAATTACAAAAGAAAAGAAACTACATAGATATGTACATATGCACATATAAACCAAATCTTGCAATTATGGCAGTTGGATTCAAAGACATGTTCCACAGCGTTGGGACTAAGAATTACCATTAATTGTAATTGAAGCAGGGAAAATTTAAAAAAAAAGTTAACAAACCCAAACTGATAGCAAACCTGCAAACCTGCCACAAGTGCAAAAAGAGGTGAAACATAAAAACAAACAAATTTAAATCATCAGGTCAGGACGGATTGACTACAGAGGGTAATACGGTGGCATATGGTTGAGACTTCGAATGATGGTAGAATCTATCTTCTCACACCGCTCAATCGTGACAGGGCCCCTGCGACAGGGAACGCGCCGTCCGCGGTTGGGGGCCCAGCGGGCCAGCTTCTCGGCAACACGGGATGAATACAACATCACCACAACAGTACGGGGCCTATTGTTGCTGCTGATTAAAGCACCACATTTGCAGACAAACGGGCCAGAACCAGCAGACGGGAAATGACGGCGGACGACGTCAGAGACGTACTGTTCGACCAGCTGATCCAGGTCAGATTGCGCCGGTCTCCTCAAATTACGAATGAGGACTACTTTATACTTAACTAACGGAGGCAGTGGATCCGGATTAGGCTGGTGCAGCGGGACAGCGCGGTCAACAGCTGCAGTACGGTTCGCAGCACGCATACCAGAGGGGCCCGGATTCGACAATGCAGCAGATGGCTGGACCTGGACGGTCGGCTTGTCCTGATCAACAGCACGGGGAACAGCTGCCCAGGCAGCCCTTTGAGCAGCACGACGGGCAGCTGAATCCAATGGAGCAGGCCGGCAGGGCACAGCACCCGTACGAGAGGGGCCCCGATTTGACGATGTATCAGGGCGGTGGGCCCGACCGGTCCGGTCATGGCCCTTGTGAGACGAAGACCGTGCGCTCCTCTCATTCATCGGCTAGACAGACCGGGAATGAGCTGCAGCATTGGCCTGAGAACGTGGACGACGGGCAGGAACTCCCATCAGAGAAGGATAGCGGTTCGCAGTACCCACACGAAAGGGGCCCGGATTCCACAATGTAGAAGAGGACAAGGCCTGGCTGGTCGAACTGTCCTGTTGAACAGCCTGGGGAACAGCTGCCCAGGCTGCCCTTTGCGCAGCAAGACGGGCAGCTGAATCCAACGGAGCAGGCAGGCAGGGCACACCACCCTTGATATGAGAGGGGCCTCGATTAGACGAAGTACCAGAGCAGTGGGCCCGACCGGTCCGGTCATGGCCATTGTGAGACGAAGGCGGGAAAGGCTTCCCAACCACCGGGACAGCCCAGGAAACAGCTGAAGCAAGGGCATTGCGAGAGGGCCGACGGGGGACAGCGTCCTTTGGAGAACGAGAGCGGGCCACAGTATCCACATGAGAGTGGCCCGGATTTGACGTAATAGCAGAGCAATGGGCACGACCGGTCCGCTCACGGCCCTTGTGAGACGAATATCGAGAGCGCTTATCAACCACCGGCTCAGCCGGCGGGACAGCACCGAGAACAGCTGAATCAGAGGACAGGGCCTGGCTGGTCGAACTGTCCTGTCGAACAGCCTGGGGAACAGCTGCCCAGGCTGCCCTTTGCGCAGCAAGACGGGCAGCTGAATCCAACGGAGCAGGCAGGCAGGGCACACCACCCTTGATATGAGAGGGGCCTCGATTAGACGAAGTACCAGAGCAGTGGGCCCGACCGGTCCGGTCATGGCCATTGTGAGACGAAGGCGGGAAAGGCTTCCCAACCACCGGGACAGCCCAGGAAACAGCTGAAGCAAGGGCATTGCGAGAGGGACGACGGGGGACAGCGTCCTTTGGAGAACGAGAGCGGGCCACAGTATCCACATGAGAGTGGCCCGGATTTGACGTAATAGCAGAGCAATGGGCACGACCGGTCCGCTCACGGCCCTTGTGAGACGAATATCGAGAGCGCTTCTCAACCATCGGCTCAGCCGGCGGGACAGCACCGAGAACAGCTGAATCAGAGGACAGGGCCTGGCTGGTCGAACTGTCCTGTCGAACAGCCTGGGGAACAGCTGCCCAGGCTGCCCTTTGCGCAGCAAGACGGGCAGCTGAATCCAACGGAGCAGGCCGGCAGGGCACAGCACCCGTACGAGAGGGGCCCCGATTTGACGAAATACCAGTGCAGTCGACCCGACTGGTCCGGTCATGGCCCTTGTCAGACGAGGGCAGGGAGCGCTTCTCATCCACCAGTTTCGCTGGTGGGACAGTCCAGGGAACAGTTGAAGCAAGGGCATTGCTAGAGGGACGACGAGCGACAGCGTCCTTCGGAGAACGAGAACGAGAGCGGGCCACACCACCCATACGAGAGGGGCCCCGATTTGACGAAGTACCAGAGCAGTGGGCCCGACCAGTCCGGTCACGGCCCTTGTGAGACGAAGACCGTGCGCTCCTCTCATTCATCGGCTTGGCCGGAAGGACAGAGCTCCCGCGGTTCCTCGCCCAGGGTCAAAGTTGGGAAAACTCACTCTAAACAGCGTTTTTCGGCGTTTTGGTCGGCGGCATATATAGTAAATCGACTACGCTCGTTTCAATGGGCATATCTCCGAATCCGACGGAAGTGACCACTGGTCACTACAGCCTATGGGGCCTATTGACCACTGGTCAAACGGCCTAAAACTGCGTTTTTCGGCGGTTTGGTCGGGGGCATATATAGTAAATCGACTACGCTCGTTTCAATGGGCATACCGCCGAAACCGACGGAAGTGACCACTGGTCACTACAGCCTATGGGGCCTATTGACCACTGGTCAAACGGCCTAAAACTGCGTTTTTCGGCGTTTTGGTCGGGGGCATTTATGTCGCAGTCTGAAAGCATTTTTCGTCTATTTGCAATTAGACGGAGAATTTCAGTCTAATTGCAATTGGGCTAGTCTAATGCATGCGACTGAGCGAAATGCTGTTAGACTGAAAATTTTTCGAAGGCCTCCTGTAGCACCAGGGCATTTTTAGGGATTTTTTTCCGGCGGGGGGCTTCCGGGGGGCGGGGGGGACGAAATTTTCGGGGGGGGGGGGAAGATTTTTTCCAAAAAGAGCCAAAAAATGGTATTTTTTGGCGTATTTTGCATGGTGAAACTAAAAAAGTGCTCAAAAATGCCAGGATTTAAGCTAAAAATAGCTATGTATGTTTACGAAAAAATCTCCGGCGAAGCCGGAAAATTTTTGAAAATCGGCCTATTTTTGGCAAAAATTTAGGCCTCCAAAAAATCCCGGGGGGGGGAAGCAAAAATCTCGGGTGGGGGCGATTTCGGGGGGGGGGAAGGCATTTTCGGGGGGGGCAGGTCAATTTCGACGCCCCCCCCGCCCCCCCCCCTGTAAAAAATACCCTGAGCACAAAAGTTGGCAAGGAACCAGTTAAATTTTGCTTCATAAGCTGAAAAATTTTGGTGTACGCGTTTTTAATACAAGCACGAACGTATATATATATATATATATACAATGTCGCTTTTGGCGCTCACTGTCGTTCAAGTTTTCTCGCCTGCGGAGCGGAGTGCGGCGCGGCGCTTTTCTAGCACAATTTCGTTCAATTTTTCCACTTCGGCGCTTTGATGGCATATATAATTTCTTTAAATTTGTTGCGTTCCATCCAAACGCATTTCATTTCGCATACGTACAATATTTTCAAATAGGTGTACCAGGCTACAGTTTACCCCCTGTGAGACCTCCCCCCAGTAGGGCAAAACCCCCCCCCACTCCCAGACCCGACCTCGACTGCTCCCCCAAGCCCCGAGCTCAGAGTCCCCCTCCCCCGTTTTGTATTGGGTCCAAACAAGAGAAAAAATGCCAAATTTTTGCAAAATTTTTTGGCATTTTTCAAAAAGCTCTGAAAAATGGCTGAAAATAGTTCAAAAGCTAAAAAATAGGTTGTGAAATGCAAATATGTATATATTTATGTACGAGTAGTTTTTAGTTGTTGTGTGTCGAAATAGCAGATTTTATCTCAAAAAAGGGTTAATTTTAGCATAAAAAATGTTGGTACAGTTTGGGTTAAGTTTTTTGTTAAATTTATATATAATTTTTCATACCCCCAAGGACAGATTTGGACATTTTACTCCCCCCCCCACCCAAGCACCGGACTTATTCTAGTGGGGGGGGGGTGCCCCCCCGTAAACACACCCTCCCCCCCAAAACATCGCCCCCCAGGCGAAATTTTCAAAAATTTTCCTGCTTCGCCGTAGATTTTTACTCGATTTTTGCCTATTTAAGCCCTATTTTTGCACTACAAACGAACTTTTTTGGCGATTTCTATAAAAATAGCGCTATTATTTTTTGGCATGTTTCTAAACAATTTTGAAAAATTTTCGCCCCCCCAAAGAATGACTCGCCAGGGCCCCCCCACAAAAATTCCCTAGAATAAGCCCAGAAGCAGGTGGTACACCTATATATATATGACATGAGACATGACCCCATCCCCATCCCCCAAAGGGGACCCCTCCCCCAAATTGAGATGTCGCCACCCCCCCCCCCTAAAAATTTTTTCCTACCCCTCCCCCCAAATCGAGTTTTTCATACCCCCCCTTAAAAATTTTCAAACCCCTGCCTAAATCTTTGAAAATTTTTAGCTATATATATATATATATATATATATATATATATATAAATTCGAAATTTTTCAAAAAAAACCAAAAATTAGCGAATATATAATTGCTAGAATTCGCATATTTAAGCTAAAAATCGTTCAAAATAGCTGTAAATTGAGAAAATTTTCAATCTTCAACGAAAAACCGACTTTCTTCATTATTTTTCGCCGACCCCCACCCCTCGAAAATTTTTATTACCCCTCCCCCCAAATCGACTTTTCGCGACTCCCCCCCCTTTTTTCGCCAAACCCCCCTCCCTTCTTTTTTCTGAACGCCCACCCCCACTTTTTTCGCCAGCCACACCTATGGGCGCCTCCCTTTGGGGTGTGCCCCCCCCCTGAAAAATTTTTCAGCTGTTTATATGCATTTATTTTGAGTGTTTTTAAGACATTTTTTAATATTTTTTTTAAAAATCGGCAAATTTTTGTCAAAACAGAGAAAAATTTTTGCTAAAATGTGAGAAAATGTTTGGAAAAAGAAGGTAAAAAGGTAAAATTTGCGAAAATTTGGCAAAAATTTTGGAGTTACCAAAAAAAGGTCGCCGGAGGTTTGGGTCGCCCCCCCTTCAAAAAAATCCTGGCGTCGCTACTGGTTATGTGGGGTGGGCAAAGGTGTGTTAGGGGGGGGGGCCGGCCCGCCCCCCCCCCGCCCACCAAAATGACAAATGTTGGCCACCCCCTCAGATTTTTGCTACCTTCGCCTCGCTAATGATAACCCAAACTAAGGCAGTACAAAGTGGAAAATTTGCTATAAATATGTTTTTGTCATAAAAAGCACACAAGCAGCTGTCAGCCCCCCTTGCTCAGTTTTGGACTGTCAAATTCTCTTCTCATGCTTTTCTGAACAGAAATTGTCCTATTAAGTTAGACTGTAAACAGGTCTGGTCAGCAAAATTAAGTTACGCCTACGAAAGTGGACACAGAATTCAACATTAAAACCTAGTGCACACAAATGAATATGGAAACCTTGACTTACAGGAAAGCGGAGTATAATTTTAGACCGCTGAGAATTGAAAGAGACTTGTTTTGACTTGTCATCCAACAGGGAGGGGATACTAAAACTGCAGTTTTACACCCCAAACCATGGATACGATTCTGGAATAAACTTCCAGCTTGTTTGCTTTGAAGAGAAGTATGTCTCCAACTTTTCTGTCGCCGCTGGAGTGAAAGTTTGCTCCCAAATGGCACTAAATATTCCGGATGCTTATGTGACATATTTAGCATTGTCCGATAAAAACTAATAGGAGTTCCCCTTCTTGCTATGAAGCGTTTTATCGCGATAAGAGCTGACTCTGCCGTTGAATCAGCAACAACCTCTAAGTGTACCGCTCTAGTCGTATAGCAAGTGAATATGCAGATCCATGTTTTTGAACATACTTTTGTAATGGGTGAGCCGGGAATTAAACCGCAGGGCTCAAACGCCACTACTTAGGACTGAGCGCAAAGACGCAGACCTGTGACTGCGGGTGGAGATCTTTAGTCCAGGCGGCTCACAAACCCACCGACTTGCCTCGCCAAAGGGGAGGGATAAATTTAAACTCAATTAAATACAAACCCCAGACTATCAGAGGTCTACCTAAGTGATGAGATCAAATTTAATTAATGAAATTAATAAAAGTTAACCGAACAATTAAAGGACAACTGCACGGTTTAATAAGAAAGGGCAGGCGAAGATACAACAAGAAATCCCACCTGGGCTACCCAGAGTGGGGACAGGGAGAGTCGGGCTACCCGACAAAAACAACAATAATAATCACAAAGATTGGGGGACAGCAAATAAAGGGTAAGGGAACCAGCAAATAATATGGTGGGGGAAGGGAGTAACAAATAACGGGGAGAGGGGGATTAGCTATCAAAGGGGGAACGGGGGAAACCCCGCAGAAACGGAGCAGGAAAGGCAGAGGTGAGTTAGGAGTTAAGTAAAAATCAAAGGAAAAGTCGTTAGAAATTAGGAGGGGGGTTAAAGCGGGTAAGTTCAAGTAAATTTTGAAGAAAGGAGAAAACACTCGGAACTTTCAAAACGTAGCAAGGCTCTAAGGGAGGCCCCAAGGCCCCAAGAATCGGACCGACCGCTCAGTAGTCAAGAAAACTCCCAACTGATTATACCCATAATTCAAGTCTGGAAAACATGTTTTGTCAGCATCACGTGACATACATGCTCTATCTTTCCAGACTTGACATTAAATTTACAATAATTGCATCAGGGGATTTTTAGGGGATTTTGGGAGAAAAATGGACAAAGTAAATTTTGGAAAGGGGGGTGATAGCGCAGTCGCTATCACCCACATTACACTTTGTTTCCATTTAGCTTTACATAAAGGGCCCAATTTAGTCCAACCCAGTGTGAGAAAATGCCGGTGATGGAGTTAATCTTTCTTTGGGAAGAGGTCCCATCTTTGGTGGCTTCAGAGAACCTCCTTCGACTTTTGGCAGGTTATGCAGGAGTTGATAGTTTTCTTTACTTGGGAAAGTCCGTGAGGGATCCAATAGTTTCTTCTTATGTGCGAAAGAGTTGTATTGGCGCCAAACTGGTGCACTGAATGGTGGGCATTCTGTATAATCAGCCGTTGATAGGGTAATTTTTGGCAGTAGGATCGGATATTTGGAATCGTAGGCCATTGGGGCGTTGTCAAGGGTCCGCCACAGTGGATTATTCCCTCGGCTAAAAAGAGGTCAAGGTGCATGATGATTTACTTTGCTTTTTAGCAAGAGGTCTTTGAGACCGGTGAACTGAGCTTGACATTCTATGATCCAAAGTTTCTTGGAAGATTTAATCTCAGCTGCAGTTATAGTAGTGCTATCCGGTACTGGTTGGCCTTTGCAGCTAGAAATGAAACGTCCACAGTATGAGGTGATGCGTAGCAGCTTGTAAAAGTCAGAATATCTTTCCGGTTGTATAGTTGAGGGTGAGGTTAAACCTTCGGTTTGGACTTGTATTTTCACTGTTTTCTCAGGTTTGGTGTGATAGAATAGCTGGATATCTGTTTTGCTTTTAAAGCTGCTAGCAGGCCAAGTTGTCTGGTTATGTACCTTTCAACCAGTGAGGGCCCTGTAGCCATAGCCCGTCTGCTGAATATGTCTTCGGAATGTCCTTGTATTTGATGCCTCTTGCAGATCCGCCGGGTTTTCACCTGAGTGGACGTGTCCGAACTTTGTATTCTTACAGCTTCTTATTTCTCCGACCCGTCTGGAACGTAAGGTTCGAGTCGAGTGGTTTGGTAGTAGAAATCCACTGAAGAGCTATTTGTGAATCTGTGAAAGCATACTTTCGATGCACTTGTCATTGGATTTGAGATTCCAGAAAGTTGACCACCCTGACTCTGGTAAGAACACCCAGCAGTTCAAGGCGAGTAAGTGTAAGTGCTGGCTTTCTAGGAGCCACTCTTGCCTTTGCAAACCAAAGATTGATTACAGGAGTTGGATTGGCTTGATAAACGTAGACAATGGTAGCATATGCTAGAGGACTCGCATCAGTGAAACAAAAAAGGTTGCACGCTATTTTTGGATCCAGGACGATCGAGCGAACTTGATTATGAGCAAAATGAAATTGAAGTGAATGTCTTGCCATTTTTCTTTAAACTCAGTTAGTACAGTTCTTCGTCCCACTCAAACCGTGATTTCCATAGCTACTGAAGTAGAATTTCCCGTTTTATGGATATGGGATTAAAGAAACCAATCGGGTCAAACAGCTTCACAAGATAGATAGAGCGGCGTAGAATGGTCCGCTTTGATGTAGAATCTTCGCATGCTTGTACTTCTTTAACATTGAAGGTATCGTTGTGAATGTTACACTGCATGCCAAGGACTTAAATGGTTGTATCATTAACTTTGCCCTCCGGAGCAAGCAGGTCCATGAAGTTACGGTCGTTGCTACACCATTCTCGTAAATTCATGGAAGCTTCAGAGAACAACTTTTTTGCTGTTTTGTAGTAGTGATATGCTTCTTTTGTTGTGTCAGCGGATAGAAAAACGTTGTCCATATATATATATATATATATATATATATATATATATATATATATATATATATATATATGTATATATATATGTATGTATATATACATATATACGTGTATATACATATATAAAAAATTTTGTTTCAGAAATAAATATTTTTTCTTTGATTAGCCAAAGCGCTGGGGTTGTTTGTTATCCAAACCTTGGTTGATGGTAAAACCGAGGAGGAATGAGGATGCCACCTCCCCGAAAGGTATGCGAGTGAACCGATAAGTTTCTAAGTTGTCATCAATCCGAGGAATGGCTGGATTTTTGAGCCACAGAAAGCGCACACTGTCTTTGTCTAGTTGTTGCAATTATACCGGAAGGAATGCTTTTTCTATCCGTGATGATGGCAATTGTTGACTTCTGGAAACGCAAAAGCAGGCCTATCAGATTTTGTAGACAGTTTTCTCCAGTATGAATAGGGTAGTTTAGGGATGGTCCGCTGTTAGACGTTTTGGCACGCGCATCGTAGACTATACGGGGAATGGAATAGTGGCAAGCGCCCGAGTAAGCTCTTCTGTGGCCGGGCTTAATGGCGGATTGGATGAAACAGAAGCAGGACGTTGCATGTTTATACGGAGAATTGCAGGATTGCAGTGAAACGTATGCAAAAGTTCGTTGTGGGAGTAAATGCCATCAACCAAGAGGTACTGCGGTAGTGTGAATGGGGAGCAGGCACTGCAGTTCCACGAGAAGGGCCTACCCAAATTGCGCAGGGTCTCATACAATTAGTCCGTTAATGATCCATTAGATTCACGGTTTATACAGTGGATGCACCACCAACGTGCGCAGTTATCGCATTGGACAGATTCGCGTACAATGGTGGTACAAACAGAGCATGGTAAGCTATCAAGGACCGGATTGTCAGTCATAACGGCTACGATTGCAAGGCAACTGGTAGTGAAACGGTGGACAGAGTGGTAGGATTGTAATCAGGTAGCACAAAGTAGCAGGTAGTATAAACGCTACCAGAAATTATGTTGAGAAAATAAATTGGCAGCAGTATCCATTGAAACTTATCATAGCAACTAACTTATCTTAGTAACTGTTGCCGTTTAATGGCAAGCCAGAATGGCTACAAACTCTTGCAGAACTAAACTACTCTCAGTTTAAGCAAGATTATATAGTAACAGAATTGAATTCCTAATTTAGAATTTCTAAAGTTAGGCACAACAAAATTTCAATAGAAATCTTTTGAAGCTCATCTTTTTGAAAGTAAGTGAGAAAACGCCAATGTAAAACAGCAAATTCTCTCAGCATAATTTTAAAGTCAAATATAAATTAGTTTAGACTTTTCGAAATGGAATAATAACATTTACAGTAATGTAAACAGAGAACATCATCAACAGTGAATGTTGACACGCGGAGGGCTATATAGAAAACGACCCTGTTTTCAAGATATAGTATTCAAGGTATAGGATTTGTCATTCAGTGGATAGAGTTCAAAGTTGGATATTTGCTCAGTCAGATATTTCCAGGATTAGTAGTAGTTGGGGTTCCGTGGCCAGGCGGAATTCCAGAAATCGGCACCAGAGTGTAGCGTTTTCCATTTTCAATTATGCAAATAGGCATATAAATGGGTACGCCAAAATATCCACTCTGGTTATGGAAACTGACAGTAGATGTAGGTTGAGGCATCGCTTGAGGACCAGCTGGGGCGGGTCCACGAACGCTGGGATTCAAAGAATTGGCCTGAAACAAAGAATTTGAATTCGAATTTGTGAACACAGTAGTTGAAACGTTAGTCATGGTTTGTGATGCGAGAGTTGGTTCTGGCAACAGAGCTTTACGAGTATGTGGTATGACGGTCTCCAGCGGTAAGACATGTTTATCATGTAGCGTAGATACCGCTGACGCTTCGAGAGCAAAGGTGTGCTGCGATATGTCGGCTGGTTTCGCGCTTTGATTAACAATTACGTGGGAGTCGGATGTGCGGACATCATTCGAGTTCGAGCCGACAACCATGTATGAAGACACTTTTACACGGTCACTTGCATTGTCAGCGTTAGAAGTTGTACCTACTTGTACAGACTTTAGTGCTTTCTCAAGGCTTGCAACAGGAGTACTAGGTGTATTAGATGTATTGCTTACTTTATCTGATACAGCCAAAGGCTGGTAACAACATTGCTGTCCTCGAGCACGTGAGCAGCTGTCTTGACAGGGTGCTGCTTCAGCCACCTGTCGCATTTTGTATTCGGCAATCGTGAGCTTTCTGTTGCATCCATCCAGTGCTGGTATAGAACATGACCATATATCCAGTAGAACCCTTGTGCCTTTCGGTGACAGATGGAGATCATCTTGAAACAACTTTGGGTTCAAGTTCAGGTGCTTGCGATACTGTAGGTCAAGATTTTCGTCGTCGCCCTCCGGTCCAAGGAATCGCCTACTCCCCAACCATAGCAGCTGCAGCTGCCTAGTATAGCCCATGAGAAAGAGCAAGTCTTAAACTATACCACGCAGTACCAGATTGGTTTCTAAGTTCGATTCTGTAACTAAGTACAGTAGTTGACCAAAGTTGACCTCCCAAATAGGGCCAAAATGCTAAGGGTTTTCGAAAGTTTGCAAGTATATATCTAACCAACGATACACCTTTGGCAATTTGCATCCGGGCATAATTCGACTTGCTCTATCACATGGCAATATTGGTTTTCCCAGTAAAAAAATTTGACCATGTTTTCCCCCCACATTGGGTCCACTAGAGCGGGGAAAAACATGGTGACCAAATTTTCAAATTTTTGCGTATGCTTCAGGAAAAAGTAACTAATGCGTCTATAGGAAAGAGAATGCTTTAAAACCATTAAAAACCTCAAAATATGCCAACTTTGAGCATTTTTGAAGGTTCTAACTCGAAAATTTGATTTGCAGCAGCATCATGCTAGGTTTTATAAGTTTCAATGGTAAAAGTAAAAATTTTCAAAAAACTTAAAAAATGATGGGATATTGCAATTTTAACACAACTAACTTATTTCTAGCAATATTCTGCATACTATGGGCATTAAACCTGCTGGGAACTGGCCAAACACGTTAGGTACGGCGGATTTGGCATTTTGACCAAAAAATCGGGATTTAAGCTTGCTGTGAGGTTAGAAGGGTGCCTAGGCAGTTTTGCACGCTGAAAACGCTGAAACAATACATTTAAGGTGGTGATTCCCTTTGGAAACATCAACTTTGAACCATTATTACTCAACCATTGTTTGGAGTTAAGAAGCCATTTTTATATCAAAATGCAGCTTAACATTTGCTCTTTCTAATGAATACAACGAAACTAACTTTAGTTCTTATTATTTTATTGCATTTTCGAAGTAATTTAATTTTCCTGATTTTTTGCAGACTAAAGTAAATTTTTTCGTGAGGCATCGGCCATATCATTCGATTCCACTATCAAATAGCTGGGGACCCTTTTTTAGTTATTATGAAACCGCCCTTCGTTATAAAGAAATTAGCTAAAATGTATGCGCAACCTGGATTTTGCCTACTTTTCCCAACTTCGGCAAGCGACTACTTTAGCTAGAAAGCAGCAATCGGGACAACTAAAAAAGGGTCCCTGGGTATTTTAGTGTAAAACACGTCCAGTAAGTGGCAACCATCTAGCTTGCATAGTAAATGCTCCACAATCGCTGGAAAAAATTTGGTCATGTTTTTGCAAAAGCTACATTTTCTATGATAGCAGCGTACAAGATTGCAGTTAGAAGATTATAATGTCATAGATAATTGGTCTCAACGAGGCCTTCAAATTGACACCCGTCGTTTAATTTTACGGCTTACGTAGCTCAAGAAATGGCACATTATTTGATTTCTGCAAAAATGACAAGTTTTCAACGCCAAAATAGGAAAATCGACTATATCTCACGATAGCGAAAAGCTAGAAAGGTACTTTAAAAAGCAAAAA
This sequence comes from Trissonchulus latispiculum, assembly GCA_030248195.1. Lineage (NCBI taxonomy): Eukaryota > Metazoa > Nematoda > Enoplea > Enoplida > Ironidae > Trissonchulus > Trissonchulus latispiculum. Next base: position 6,931 of record JASAND010007963.1, on the reverse strand, counting down.
TGTAGAGCTCAACAAGAGCCTTCGAATGAATATAATCATAGCTGTACAGGGACTACCTAACTGTCAAAAATTGACAAAAACTACCCTGAACGGAGACGTCAAATTTTTGAATCGGGATTGCGCGGAGGGTGTTAGAATGCTAAAAGAACTTATTTTGGAAAGTTTCATCAAATCTCATCTTGATTTGAACCGTCAATCAATAATATGTGCCCAAAAGGAATCACCACCTTAAAGCACTCTAAATGGGTAGTTGGTAGAAATCCGGGCTATGTTTTTCCCTGCACCATGTTTTTCCCCGATTTGAGGGTAAAAAAACATGGACAAATCCTGTTACCGCCAAAGCTAAGAGAGGTATAAGAGAAGTTTGAATATACGATTGGATGGGTATACTCAAACCGATCCAAAACCAAACCGAGAAAAAGTTGGAGGCTTGCTTCCCTATTGATGTTTCCCCCCCCCCCCCCACCTGACTATATATGTAATTTCTGAATATAATATAAATCTGCTCCAGCTCGTAACGTTCGACCTGAGCGACGACCACAAAAATGGTCACTTTTCGCTATGAGCCGACTTGGCGCAAAAAGTTGTGATTCTTAAAATCCTTAGAGGGTACTACTAGACCCTATAGCTCTTTGGTTGGCCCACCGCTCCAGTTCACGTGAAAGCGGCGAACATTTTGTACAATACAACCATCAAATAGGAGAAACCGGAAAAAAGACATCGCCGCCATAACTAGTCCGGGGCGCAACTTCTTATCGGTAAGTGATAAGTGGCTGAAACTTCCCAGACATACTAAACTCGATGTGCTCTGCAATTTGCGCTCCAGCCACTTTTCACACATAGCGACCCCTATGATGAGTATATAATTTAGCGTTATACTAGAGGATTACAAAAGAAAAAGGACACAAGTATATACAAAGAGGACGTCAACGATTTTAAAAAATTGAGGAAAGACAAGTGCGCCGAAGACGCCAAATTTTTTCAACAAACGGCCTTCCGTAGTTGCAAATTTTGCTTCTGAAACTTCTGAAACTTGTGTGTTTTAAGGTGGTGATTCCCTTTGGTCACATAAAGTTTGCACCATTATTACTCATTCATTACTTGGACTAGAACCCATTTTTATATCAAAATGCAGCTTGACATTTTCTCTTTTTAATGCATACGATAAAACTAAGGTTGCTTCTCTAAAATATTTTTAACAGATTTTAGAAGTAGTATAATTTTCCAGATTTTTTGCAGACTCAAGCAAATTTTTTCGCGAGACATCGGTTATATCATTCGATACCTCCATCAAATAGCTGGGGTTGGGGACGATTTTTTATTTATTGTGAAATCGCTCTTCGTTATAGAAAAATAAGCCGAAATGTGTGCGTAACCTGTATTTTGCCTACTTTTTCCAAATTTATCAAGAGATTACTTTAGCTAGAAAGCAGCAATCGGGGAAACTAAAAAACGTCCCTGGGTATATTTGTGCAGAACATATCTGTTCAGTAGCAGCGCTCCACCTTGCATGGTGAATGCTCCAAAGTCTTTGGAAAAAATTGGCCGTGTTTTGCCAAAACTACATTTTTTATGATAGCAGCCTACGGGATGGACATGGAAGATGATCATGCGTCGGATAATTTGCCCCTCTGAGTCCTTCAGATCGATGCCCTTAGTTTGATTTTACGGCTTTCATAGTTCAAGAAATGATGGATTATTTGATTTCTGCAAAAATGAGAAGTTTTCGACGCCAAAACAAGAAAACGACTATATTTCACGGTAGAGAAAAGCTAGAACATTGCTTTAAAAAGCAAAAATGTGAAGCTCAGCGAGATCTTTCGAATGAACCTAGTCATAACTGTATAGCTGCTGTCAAATTTTCAGAAATTGGGAAAAACCGTCCTGACCGGAAATCTCGAATTTTTGAATCGGGATTGCTCGGAGGGTTGCAGAACGCAAATAGAACGTATTTCGAAAAGTTTCGTCAAATTTCATCTTGATTTACGCCGCCAACCAGCAATATGTGCCCAAAAGGAATCACCACCATAAGTGTCTTTTTAAGAAAAGTGTGTTTTTCTAAGAAAAAGTTTTTGCCTAGTGACTGCAGGCAGGCATTTTTCATTATTTCTTTATGATTTCTAAGAAAAAGTGTGCGAAAATACGGTAAAAAGCACAAAAAACCATGAACTAGGGAAACTGGCCTTACTATCATTTTAGTGGTTACTGGTGCCCTCCGGCAGTCCTCGGCCGTTCTAAATGCTAAATCTTCTTTGTTTTGTTTTTCGTGTTTGTGAGGGATAATAACTTATTTCCAAAGGCCAAGAACATAGCAAGACATCATCAACTACAAAATCAGGGGACACCACTACAAAATCCGCTATAATTTGTAGTATTTTGTAGGACTGACCCCATATTTTGTAGTTTTGCAGTATTTTCATACAAAATCAAATTATTTGTCTCGTTGGTTTCCTACTTAAGGGGGCGCTTCCATTATCGGGATTATTGATGTAAAATTTGGACCTATTGCTCAATTTTAAAGAAATCCCAACTGAACTTATTTTGGTTGGCGGGGCATGTTTTGACAAAATTTCAGTAACTGAGACCATCTGCTTGGCTAGCTACCATTATGGCTTAAAAATCAAAATTTTATAAAGCCCCAAACGATTAATTCGAATGCACTGTGTGAAAGAGCATAAAAAGAGCTTTACACCGATGTGCATATCACTTCTGCACGTGGTTTCTATCAAAAGTTACAGGCGGTTGAATAATTGGCAAATTTACGTTGACCATTCTCATTTCGTTTAGCAAAGTAAAAACTAACAGTTCGAAAATGAATTCTAAAGGATATTTCATGATGCTTTTGTGTTGGATTTGTTTATTATTTTATAAAATGCACTACGCAACTTATTAAAATCAGAATATATGTGCAAAACAAAATCAATTAGAGCGAAATTTTCCAATTTAACTTTCTCATAAATGCTTCGACCAAAGTTGCTCAAATTTTGCATGTACGTTTATTAAAGAGGTACGCAGGGGCACTTTTTTCATTTTTTGTTTAAACCTTAAATTCCGTGAGATATCGACTTCTAAAGTTTTTGAACATTTATAAAATACTCAAAATTACAAAAATCAAAAAATGAAAAAAGTGCCCCTGCATTAGGTCCGTTTATAGATTTGTGCAAAATTTGAGCTACTTTTATTTAGCCGTAATAATGAGTGACACCATTTTGAAAATTTAAAATTATCCCTCTTGTGTAAGTTGCAAGCCAAGCAATAAATTTTTCAAACTCAGCAAATTACTAGTACTTAGCACCAACTATCGTTGCTAAAAATTTGAAAGAGATTGGTTTAGAATTGAATGCAGGAGAGCCGGTCCCGGTAATGGAAGCGCCCCCTTAAGCCAACTTAGAGCTAATGAAACACAACAAGCATATTGTATGTACCGTGTGTTTGAAATTAGATTTAGTGGAGACTTTGGTATGTCTTATATATACTGATAGTGCTCAAACAATTTAAAATGTTTAAACTGTAACTGTATTATATACTTCCAGAAACTGTTGAAAATGTAATTCATTCAATGTTGCTGGGCAAAAACTGGAGATGTATCCCTCCCCCCCAATTTTTGGACTACATTACCATAGGTGTACCACCTGTTTGGGTTGGGGGGGGGGGGGAGTAGAAGGTCCAATTTTGTCTCGGGGGGCCCTAAACCATAGGTGTAATTGGGGGGAGGTTTGGGGGGGGTTTCCCCCCCCCCCCCCCGGCCATTTTTACAAACCCCCCCCAAAAATTTTGGGGGGCCCCCCCCCCCCCCCCCCCCCCTACCGGGGGGGGGGGGGGTAGTCGCGCCGACGGCGCGAAAAATTGGCCAAAAGTCGGGTATTTTTAGGGTTCATTTTGCAAAATTTTTCAAAAATGTTCAAATTTTTGGCTGAAAGCGTTCATTAGTGCGTGAAATACACGTTTTCAACAGTTTTATGGACTTTCTGACTCAATATTGACCTTATTTTGTAGTTAGAAACATGTTGGCAACCAAGTTTTCGAGTTTAAAACCCCTGTCTAATGTTAAAATTAGTTAATGGGTGGATGTTTTTTCGCATTAGCAATGGCTGAAAATGCGATTTTTGGCATAAAAATAGGAAAAAATTTTTGGGGGAGGTTTGGGGGGGTCTTGGGGGGGGGGGGTTTGGGGGAGGTCTAAAAAGGGGGCCCGCCCCCAAATTTGGGGGGGCGGCCCCCCCCCCCAACCCAAATCCCCGTTACACCTATGCCCTAAACTGTACCCAAGTTTTTTAATTAAAATGCTCCGTTTTCGATGTAATATACAGTGGATTAAATGTACTCAAAAGCTTCTGTCAATAGTTTTCGTATGCGAAAATAGGGCTTGAAAATTGACAAATTTAATTTGTGCTAAAATATATATGCCTAAATTAGCCCAGATTGTGGTCTATAATTCTTATGTTACCTTTTAATTGCTGTAAATAACCATCTTTAGCTGTTTATAGCTGATTTATAGCCATTTTTCTAATTTTTTTCATAAATTTTCAGATGTTGCAAAATATTTTTTCAAAAATTTTGCATTTTTTAGTTGGTTTGGACCCAATTTTAAGGGGGGGAGGAGGTCTGAGCTTGGCTTAGGGGGGAGTAGTTGAGGTGGTAGGGGCATAGGTGTGACGGTGATTTTATGTTGGGTGGGGGCCCCCCTTTTTAGACCCCCCCCCCCATTTATTAGGCCATCACCAAAAAAACTTAGGCCATCCAAATGTTAATTTTTAGGTTGCGCGTTGTTGTACGCATCGTTAAAATCACAGTTATTACAGAATAAACTCGCGCCGATGGCGCGAAAAATTTTTTAAAAAATCATTTACTGTTTTTACTTAAAAATCAATAAAATTTAACTGGGTTTTCGTCGAAAACTTTAGGCCAAATGGCTTCAACGGCCAAAATTTTATAGGCCATAAATTTAGGCCATGGCGTAAGCATTTTCAAATAGATACGTAACGTATATATATGATGATATATATTTTTTTAGTGGCGGGCCCCCTCCCCACTTTTCGGTTCCCCCTCCACTTTTCGGAGCCCCCCCAACTTTTCGGTAAGCCCCCACCCACTTTTTTGGGGGTCGCCCAAAAGTGTTAAAAAATTAGGTTTTTGGGGTCAAATTTTCTTAATTTTTAGCTCATTTATGGACTTATAAGCTCATTTTAATCTTAAAAACAACGATTTTTGCGTTTTTACCTTAAAAATGCTAATGTTTCGCTAAAAATTTGGTTTTTCTGAGAGTAGTATTTGTGTTAATGTACCTTGTGGTCAATTTTTCGCTGTCCGGCCCGGCCGGCCAAAAGTGACCTGCCCGCTAAGATGGCCAAAAATGGCCAATTTTGTGTCACGGCTACAGGGCCCAGGGAACAAGCTAGAGAGACGCGACTTGATGCATGAGAAACTTTGGGATGGGTAGCGTGTCATAACCAAGGCGATTTTCGATATCTGGCCAGGATCGTTCGTTCAGGCGGTCGGCCCAAAGTTGGTCCGGCCAAATGGCCATTTTGGAAAAATTTCTAAATTGGAAAATCCCAACTCCACAGAAAATAGTCAAAAATAGGCATAAATATGCTGTTTTGGGCCATATAGTGGCAGTGGGACGCATATAGGGGTTATCGGGGTCGCTGACCACGATGAGCATAGTCGCTTCGCTGTGCTGTGCTGCTATCTTGCTGTACTGTTATGCAGCAACCATAGCACGCTGTCTGTAGACTTACTGTAAACGGCTAAACATATTAAACTTGGTGATAATTGTGTCTGTAGTAAGGGGAACTGTAGCTATGTTAGTTGGTGCACTCTCTAGCCTCCATCGTGCTGTATGTGCTGTCCTAAAACACAGCACCGTCGATAACAAGTTATTCATTTGTCACTGGCATTTGAAATTCGGCATACAGATAGCTTAGGACATGACAAACTATTATAGATAGGTTTCGTATACTTATTACGATGTTACTATATATATGGTTGCGTTGCAGTAGAGTGCTGCAGAAGTATATACAGCACGGCCTATAACTAACTACAGATACTTGAAATCGTCTGAAATTCTGCAGGCACGTGCAGAATAGCATTGGAAATCATGCCGTATATATAAGTATCCTTTTTTGACAGTGACGTTTGCGTCTAGTTGCGCTGCAGTAGAGTGCTGTTGAAGTACAGCACGGCCTATAACTAGCTACACAAAAGTTGCAATCGTCCGAAATTTTGCGTATTAGTGCGCCCGAGCATTAGAAATCGTGCCGTATAAGCTTCCTTCACTAACAGTAAAGTTTCCATCTGGTTGCACTGCAGTAGAGTGCTGCTAAAGTACAGCACGGCCTATAACTAGCTACACAAAAGTTGCAATCGTCTGAAATTCTGCAGACACGTACAGAAGAGCAATTGAAATAGTGCCGTATAAGTTTGTGTCATCGACAGTATAATTTGCATCTGGTTGCGCTGCACTAGAGTGGCGATTACAACTTTCTAAAATATTCTTATTTGTAGTGGATGAGGGTTTTTCTGCCAAAATCAAGAAAAATGGAGAAATAGGTACTTTCAAGCTTTTTTGTTCTATGCTTGGTTGACTGTTACGTAATTATTGGGGGAATTTTTGTAGTTTCTTTCATAAAGCTTTAACATTTTGCTTAAGGTTTACTGAGAACCTTAAAAATGAAATAGGACAAGAATAAAAATGCTCCGATGGAGCATGAAAAATGCAATATGGGTGACACTGGGTTTTAAGCGGACAGAGGACTACGTAGGTTTTAAAACGTTAATATGGGAGGGGCAGGTTGTAAATGCCAGGAGGACTAGGTTAAAAGCGCACTAATATGGACCAGCTTCGCTGAACAGCCCATATTCGCGGAAACTGCCCGGACTGATGCTGGTGGCAGTTCTTCAGTAACAGTTTATCAATTTGTGAGCATAG